>JAYMTF010004482.1:0-13084 GCA_036897485.1 Pelargonium nanum | reverse complement strand
TGATGTGGCATCACCTAATGCTACCTCACCAACTTTAACACATATATATGTAGATTTACTCTATTAGCTACCTCATCAAAGCAAGTCTAGAGTTGTTGTGGGGAAAGTAGCTTGAGGCTTGGCCTTTGAGGGCAGAGCATGAGTCCTTGCTCTTGGTTTTTTTGAATTTGCACAAGGAGCTACACTGTTTGCGGAAAAATTGAGTGTGCGCCTAAGAATCCATTTCGAGCATGAGAATAAGAATATCAACTTTAGGAGATTCAAACCACATTTTATTAGAGAAGACTCTAGAAAGAATTTTAAGAAATGAAGTGAAGAGAGATAATATTTATATTGTATGAAATGAGTTCTCTTCATCTTTACCAATGAGTGGATATTCATCGTTACAAATCAAGTTCATCATCAAGTGTTGTTTCATGGTTGATTGTTGATGACATAGGGTATTTCGGGTTCCACTTGGGTGTTTTAGTTGTAGCTTTTGAGAGGCACAGTCCATAGGATGAGTTTTAGACCTCACACGTGCTTTTCAAGCTTAGTGGGACAAAGTGGAAGATCCTTTGCCAACCACTTCATGTAATGTCCTAGTGCCCAGACAAGGTGTGTAGTCTTAGCTGCAATTTGGCGAAGCGATAATTTTGGACGTGACCTGATAAGGCGAGGGCTTTGAAGATTACCTAGTTAGGCGGGGACCTTGGAGATGACCTGACGAGACAAGAACCTTGAAAGTGTGAGCTCAATCTCTTTGAGAGCCTTGGAGGGTAGGTGGTCACTAGAGCTATCATGTGACCATGTAGTATATATGTAGGTTTTTTTGGGAATATCCCTCCTTTGGGGGTCCTTATTAATTCAAGCGGAAGAAGGGACGTAGAAGCGAGGCGCTTTGGCTAATCGACATGCTAAGACAAGGTGAAAAGACAACGACTTTGGTATAACCTCAAAATTGACTCCTTTTAAGCGTAAGTTCTTCTTTCGCTTTTGCTAAATGTTCAACAAAACTTGTTGTCCTCTCCAATTTAAGATCGGCGAGGATTCTAGAGACACTGAAAACAGAATCAACTTTCATATCTTCGGTAGCCACAGATCTCCTCCTTTGTTTAGGACAATAAACTTGCATACCTGATTGGAAATGAGAGAAGAAATCTTATCTGAATATGTGACCAAGCCTTGTATAGTTCGAATCTGGAAAGGAGAGCTTGGACCCAAAGAACTCCAACGAAAATATATCTGAAATTAGCCCATCAAGAAGCTAAACGACTACCCAGAGAAAACGCCAGATTATATATAGACAGAATCCTGAAAACGACCAGAATATAGAGACAGAAATATAGTTCAACATAACCACATTAGATATGGGTTCAGTTCCACAGCCGCTACGCTTAATCATCTCTATCGATATATCATTCATGATCATATACACCAGACCAGATGACGCATAAGCCACAAGACTGTATATCGTGTTCGGGTACAGAAGCTGAGCTAGTGATAATTTACCGATACAAGAATAGCAAAAAAGAAGCAGACTCCAGAGCGGAACACATTGAGATCGAAGACTAGACACTCTCACAGAATCTCTAATAAGATTGAAAACCATATATACCAGACCAAAAATTAATATTTTGATTAATATTACACATATTTACCTCAAACTTAAATAGCAAGACATGTATTCTACTCTTATTCTATGTCCATATATAATTGTATACACACAGCTTTGAAAGCAATTCTCCTCCACCCTATGTTTTCACATCAGTCCAATGAAAGATTTAGCCCCATTAATTGCATCAGCAACCAACCCGTAAAGGCGATTGGAGGCTCGTGAATTAATAAGAAAATCTCTTTCATTGGTGAGACTAAAAAATGCACCACATTCTATCTCCAACTTGCTACGAAGGAATCTACTACGTACATAAAAAGCTTTTGAACAAAAAATAACATCCTTTCATTCACCCAGCAGATAAATCAGGTCAAACGATACTAACAGAAGAGTTGGATTAGACGAGTGATGGAACGAGCATCATCCAAAACGAATCACAATGCACGATATATCGTCTTTACTCTTTCTTGCCAATGCTTCAGTTGTTAAACGCTTTGCTGCTGCTTGAGGATCTTTTATGGGCTTCACCAAATCAATTGCCTCTTGATTCTTCATAACCTGCAGACCAGAGCAATACCAATATTTGAATATGATCCTTAACTGACATAATACATAGCACCATAATGAAATGCCAACCCAAACCATTCAATAGAAATCATAATAAAATCCTATCAAAGTTGAAAATTACTAGGGGTTTTCTTTATAAATGGCATTTACTATCTGTAAAGATTCTATTCTGAAAACAAAAGCTCTTCAAAAGTTACCTATGGTAGACTGTGGGCCAGAATAAGTTGTGAAGCATGAAAGTCAGTTTTGTTAACATGTGAAAGTGTTACAAGTTTCTTGACAACCAAAACCCCAACTTCATTTCAGTGTAAAGTTCGGCATTTAAGAAATAGTTGTTTTTCCGAGGTTTCAGTTCAGCCTGATAAGTGATAAATATGAAAGTAACTGTTGTTCAAGAAAATCCAGTAACCACATCCACTGGAAAACTTCATCATGAGTTCTCAATGATGGATTATTATTCTTAAAACTAGTGCAGAAAACAATAATGACCAGAACCAATTGACAAAGGGTAGATTGGAAATTTTACTTGACATATGATCAGAAGCCGATAACTTAAAAGCCTAAACTATATGAAATGAAATTGAAGCGGATGTATCAAAGAAATATATTTACATACAGAGTCAGGAGGAAGCAAAGCATAGATAATTGAGAGAGAACTCAGGAATTTTGTTGTAAAACAGTGAAAACACAAGTGGTACCCAACTTCTGGGTTTGACAAAAATAGGAAGAGTACTTCATGTATGTTATGTTTTGTTCAAAACCTCCTTTTGCTAATGCTAAATCATTTGTGATGGGCATTAATGAGTCAGATACCAAAATACAATACCAAACACCAAATCAGGTAAAAGATGAGATACTCTGTGGTCACAATACTACATCATTCAATCAAATAACCCAACAACACACTTTTAAAGCAAACAAACCAAGATCATTTAGCAATTGACATTCAAGAGAAGTAGGATATAATAAGGTCAGATTTTCAAAAGATATATTTGTATAATGATTAGTAACTCGAGCTACCAAACATTTATGTTAGAGACAATCCTAGTTCTAAATTTAAACAAAAATAGAAGAGTAGAAAACTTTCTAACAATATCACTAGTTTTAGTTTGCCAGGGGGCATGGCAAAACCATTATTTCTCCCTCCGAAGGGTGTCAGCATAATCTTTTACAAACTTCTTTGCATGTATGAGGTTACTGTGATTGGGATTGTTAGTGCAGTTGATTCTTTTGTGCTGCTCTGTGATAAATTTTACCATGATGAGTTCTCATGCTCCATCATATGCCGAACTTTTCTTTTCACCTTTCCAAATGTTGAAGTGGGTGTTAAAGTCCCACATTGATAAAATAAAAAGATTAAGAAGCTACATACAAAGGTGGAAATCAAACCCTACTAATAAGATTGACATTATAGTATAAGAAATCCAAACCATATATGTAGCCCATAACTTTAATTTAAGTAGGTTTTACTTTCAATTACCAATAGATTTTTTATTTGTGAAATCCTCCACCAGTAATCGGGTACATAATTGGCACAAGAACAAGAACAGCTAATGCAAGCCATACCATAAATTAACAAGTGCTAGCTAAAAAACAGGTTTTGTGCAGGGTATTTTATAGTCTCATTTCATATTGCTTAAAAAGAAATTCAATACTTTAAGTCTCAGAGTTCTAATGATCAGCAAAACTATGTAATAAAAGATAAAGATGACAGGAAGGGACTGAAGACAACAAAAATCAATAAGTTTTGATAACAACTGACCTTCCACAATCCATCGCTTGCAAGTATAACAAATTCGATTGATGGGCCTATTGGTACATGTTTTACATCAGGATCGGAACTTAGATGTGCTTTAAGGCTTTGATCTCCAAAAGCCCTTGCAACTGCTAGTTGACCATTAACCCTAGGTACATCTCCTGAAGAAGAATTCATTTTTAAGCAAATAAGCCAATCAAGATTTTGAAGTAACCAGTTGTCAAAGGATTATCTTAGCATTACCTCTAAATTCACCAAATGCCTTTGGGTTTGTGAAAATAAAAAAGAAAGAATCTCCAAAAGAGTAGTTTTTATTTATTTTATTTTTTGTTTAATGCCCGAAAAGTGAAGCTAGATGGGAAGAAAATCACATAATTACCAGGAAGAGTAGTCACAAAGCCACCCTGCTTTTCAATCCTTCTTCGTTCACTATGAGGTTCATGGTCCACCGTTAATTGATTGGCAGTACCCCTCTCACACACAACTGCTCTTGAGTCACCAACGTTCGCAACCCATAAATCCTTACCGTCTACTAGAATTGCGGTTACTGCAGTCGAACCACCAGGTCCTAATTGCATGGCATTCTCCAAAATAAACTTATCTGTGGACCGGTATGCATTCCTAATTGCAATCTCAGGATTTTTCCAGAAGTTTGGCTGTATTGTATAGGGCAGAGGAGGAACCAAACAATTAATCAAATCAAATAATGTGAAATGTGGAGAAATGCTAAAGAGGTCACATTAGCAACAGTCTAGCAAATACTACTGGACTAGGTGAATAACAACGGCTAATAAGAGATGGACCCAATTGGGTTTTCATTAAGCACACATTTTCAAAAGCAGTGTCACAACTAGAAATCTTGTAATTGTAATGAAGATGATAGGTTTTCATAAAACAAGAACTAAATACTTTGCTCCGATAATTGAACAGACCACAAACTGAGAATGACAAGAGTATTAAAACTTGTGAAAGAGACTAATCATAAGCAACACAGAGCAATTAATGGGAGACGAGGATAGAGTACCTCTTCAATTATGTTGTTAAAAAGATTATCTTTCAAATAACTTGGCACGCGATCGCCTAGGTGACCGTCAAAAATGGCAAATAATCCAAGAACATGGCTCTTCTTTTTTCTGTATTCAGCAACATGGTAGTCCTCCATGTCATGACCAGATTTCCCTTCAACTAGATGGAATCCATGGGCCACCTTCACATTGGAACTATTGCTGCGCCCTTTTCCAGAGTCCGGCGACGACGATGAACTAAGGCAAGCAGCATTCTACAATCCCAATAACCAAAACAAACAAAAAATAGCAACAACATCAACACAACTAAAAACCCAAATCAATAAGTTGGCATAAACTCAGTTTTTACTTGCAAAACAAATCAAGCAAAGGATTCAGGAACTAATTACAATAAACACCCAATCATCCAAGACTAATTTGAATGGTGATTAAAAGACATGAAATTTTCAATTCAATAATTCATAAACTATATTGGAAAATAAAATAAAAGAGAAAGACCTTGATCTTGGAGAGAAGGCTGGTCCCAGAAGAGCTGCTCATATCTCAAAAGCACATAAAGCCCAGCTGAGTTCCTCTTCTTCTAAATTCCTAATTCTGAATCTAAAAAAATGAAGAAAAAAAATAGAGAAACTCCACTTGAGATAGAGAAAAAGAACAGTGCAGTGAAGCTATCTATTGTATTTCTATGGTGATATGATCAAATAAAATACCATGGAAATGGAAATTGGAGTCAGTCACGCGGATTTTGAATTTTATAAGCAACAAATTTGAAATTGCAATTACTAGGATAAATTGTTGAATTTGGTAACTGACAAGGAAAGAACAGAATACAACTTTATCTCCAAAATTATTTGTATATATGAAAAACAAGGTGTTCAAGTCTTGGGTTGAATATTTTTTAGTTTGAATTGACAAACAGACAGCACAAACAGTGCTCTGATATTTTTATTTTAGCAATTAAAAAACTAGAAATAGTGAAAGAGAAACGAAGAAGAAGAAGAAGAAGAAGAAGAAGAAGAAGAAGAAGCTAATTCCGTGTGGGCTCCACCTTCCTTGAAGTTTCCGAACTCTGACTTTATAGTATCATATCATCTTTTTTCTTGTTTCCCTTCTAATTAGTGGTTGTTTGGGTTGTCTACGCAGCCTCAGCAAGCAAAATCTATAGACATTTGAGTAGAAATTTGTTTAGTTGTAGCGATTGTTTACGGACAACGATGCCCAAAGGAGTTTCTCGGGAGCTTTTTTCACAAGAAGTGAGAGACTCCTGTGAGAGGATTGCAGCTTATGTGGGAATATTAATATTTATAGTGCCCTTCAAATCCAAAATGTCCAGAGAAATGGTTTAGTTTCATTAATTAATAAAAAAAATACGTACGGTTAACTCACGTCTATCATAGTCGACCTAGATTTGTTATGAAAGACCGAAAAGGATACAACAAGGTCCACCCATATCTTTTATAGTCGACCTCATAAGCAAGTTAAATATATTTTTAGTGTTTGCGGTAGACCCATATGTACATGGGTCGACCAATAGTCGGTACACCTATATGTATAGGGTCGACCTCGTAGTTATATACAAAAATATATAAGTAGACCTTCACTTATTATAGGTCGACAGTGAAATTCAATAGTTGACCACGAACACAATAAGATATCCATTATTTATTCATCAAAGGACATTTTTGTAAATTCAAATTATACCCTTACTCTCAGACAATTTTACCAAATTATCTAACAATACAAAATTCATTTTTATCCTCCTTTCATACATTGGTTTATCATACAAAGTCTTTACTCTCTACATACATTTTACTTCCTCCAACTATCTATAGACATTTCACCTCTATAGACATTTAAAGTAGACAACTCAAACAATTCCTCACACTTTCTAACCCGACATGAGTTTGTTTGGAAACATGGTATCCAAAAGTTAGTTGTGTAAAAGAAGTTCAAGTGAATTTTTGACGGATAAAATGTATTTTGAAAATAAATAAATAATAACTGTGACATTTTATGTGACTCTATTTCCGTATGCAATAATTTATGTAAGCAGCGTTTTAAAAACAAAGATGCTTGATTTTGCTAAAAAGATATTAGAAAGCTTGTTCTCAATATGTCTAATGTTTTTTTGTGAATAGGCAACAAGACGGGTTGTGTTTAGACACATAATTTAGCCAAATTAGGTATCTTTAGGTGTTTCAATTTTTGCAAGACTTGGACATATGTAAATTTTTTTATTTTGAAAGGTGGACATATGTATTTTAATCTATCTATTCTAACCCTTTGTCAAAAAAAAAAAAAAAAAATCTCACAAGGGTTTTATAGTAATTTTCCCTTACTAACCTAACTCTAAGAGAATCGAACCCAGTGCCTCACTTTCACTTACCTCCATTAATTTGATAGCCACCGGCACAACTCACGCCGCACCACCGTCTCCGCCACCACGCACCGCTGAGTACAGTAGCTTCTGATTTTTGGCGAATCGCAGGGGATGGAATTGGAAGCGGAAGATGGTGCCGGAGCAGCAGCAGCACCGGAAAAGGAGAGGATATATGTGGGAGGATTGGGAGAGCATGTGACGGAGGCTGATTTGCACAAGATACTGTCTTCTATAGGCGCTAGGGTTGACACCGTTGACATTATAAGGACCAAAGGTCGCAGCTTCGCCTACATCGATTTCGTCCCCGCCTCCGATAAAGCCCTCGCCAAGCTCTTCAGCACGGTTTGCTCTCTCTCCTTCTTCTTTTTTGTATTTCCTTATAGGTTTAAAGAAAAAAATTTAGATGGCCTTTTGCTCATGCTCGCTGACTATTTGATACGCAAATTATTGAATTCATTTTACGCTACTAATTGATTTTTCAGGAATGATCTTTGATGAAATAGAAATATATAAATGCAGTGTGTGAAAGAAAAAACGAATACCATATCAATGGCTGAGAGAGAGATTCAGTAGTTATAACACTAGCTAAGTGCTTGTTTTTGCTATGTAAGTTGTGATTTTGAGAAATGTCTTTGGATGTATAAAAATGTGTTTGTTTGGTTAACCAAAGTTTATATAGTCGAAATGAGTTTTGAACTATATGAACTTTGGTTAACTAGAGATGTAAAAAACTTTTAATACAGTACTACCCTAAATCTAGACTTAGCAAGATCTCTCTGACTTGAAAGTAAAAAAAGACCATTTTTTATTATTTATTCTAGAAAAATCACAATTTCACCTTGGTTTATAGCTTCCACTTATGTCAGGTTTTGCTGGAGAATAACTCTAATTTATATGCCTAGTTAGTTGACATCAATTACTCTACTATATTAAGCCTTAAGAAATCTTAACTTACTTTTCAATATTGCCAAGAGATAAGAGAGTATAAAAAAGTATACTTCAAGTATAGCCCGTCCATTCTAGCTTTTTGTCACAACACTTTAAATAAAATTCCTATTCATAGTCATATCTTGAGGGGTTTGTCAAGATTAATATAGATTTATAAAAAGAAAATTTTGGATAATTAGAAGTCAAATATAACTCAATTTCATTAGGGCTTTACTAGTTATGCTACATACCTCAAATCTGGTACAAAAATGTAAAAAGTACTTTTTTCTTGATAATTTTTACTCACAAAGAACCGAGAATTCTGAGGAAAATCAGGAGGCTCTTATATTAGTTATACTTGATTCTGTGTCTAGTACCAACAAGGGTAGCCCTACAGTTACACAATTAATATACAACACTACTTTCATTTTTGTTGCTACTTCTGTTATTTTTAAGTTCATAGTATGCTCTTTGTTGTTTTTTTGCCGAGTCTATATCCTGCTGTGGTGTATATAGAAACTTTTATGTAATGCTTGCATAGGTAATAAACCCATACTTTATATTTACCATACTAAATTTTTTCCTTTAAAAAGTCACCTTAATTGCTTTGTACTACTTTCATTTTGGGGTCAAGCCAATGTTATGAAGGTTGACCCTTTTTTTTTTTTGGTATGCATGGGCCGACCTTAGGTGGTTTCGGTCAACCTTGACCGTATGTTTAAGAGTTGTGATGTATATGGGATCGATCCCATATTGGTTATGGAGGTTGACCCAATTTTTTGTATGCATGAGTCAACCTCTTTTTATTTCAGCTAACCGTAAACCATTTTCAACGAATAAGAAGGGGCATTGTAGGAAATTAACAATTTCTCTATCCTTTATTGATACCTCTATTGGAGCTGCAGGAGTAAATAAACTCCTGCAGCAAACAGTGTGTCTATATACATTTTTGGCAGGCAAAATTTAGTTATCAAACAAGCTCAAGTCTCGGCCATTCCTTTTCTCTCAAACGAGAATCGGTTCATGAGTTTCCATCAATCAACTTATGATATATCTTTTCTTTTGGTTTTATTGATTCTGGAACATGTAGATTTTGCCTTTTTTGCCATGCAAAAGTTAGGTATTGAATGAATACTTGAAATCCAACAAAAATCTAAGGAAGTTCTTGTTACAAAATATTTACATTTGAAGAAAGTAGCTTATTCATTCTAATGCCTAGGAGTTTTGGATGAACCCGCCATAATTGTTGCTGCAATGCTAAAAGTTTAGTCAAAATTAGAATTTACATTTGAAGAATGTTGGTAACTCATTCTAATGCCTAATAGTTTTGGACGAACCCACCATAATTGTTGCTTTAATGCTATAAGTTTAGTCATAATTAGAAGTTGATTCTCTCTCTTTTAAGAAAAAAATTATTCATGCTCTATCTCGATTATGTAGCTCTTTGTGGAGTTTGAAGTTTGAAGAGAGTCTATGCTGTTAAATGTTAACTGTGTTATATCATTAGTGCTCCCATCTCTCTCCAGTTTCTATCACTATGATAGGATATCGTCAAACATGCCAATTGCCAAACCATTGCCACTTTAAATATGAGAGTTCAATAGTTTTGTTTCTGAGTTGCATCATGGTGATTTATTTGTTTCATATATGTTGAATTTGGTTACTCATGTGAATATCTTAATCCGCCTCACCACAGTATAATGGCTGTGTCTGGAAAGGAGGGAAGCTGAGGCTTGAGAGGGCTAAAGAACATTATCTTGCTCGTCTGAGACGAGAGTGGGATGAAGATGCTGAAATTGAACCTACTGTGCCTAGTAAAGATGATGATGTTGTTAAACATATTGCATCACCAGAGAAGCCCTCCAAGAAACTCCCAAGTTCAGAACAGAAGCAGCTTCAGATTTACTTTCCTAGATTAAGAAAGGTATGTTTAGAATCTAACGCAGATTTAATTCCTTTTTTTCTTTCAGTTATCTTTGTTTCTTTTGCATTGGTGGAATGGAATCATGTGCATGATCTTGGAACTTATCAAAAGAAAAAAAAACTATACTTAAGTACATGACAAATGTTTATTACCAATATCTTATTTTTATACTTACTGCCACTATAGGGTGCTCCTGCTCCACTAGCCTGGCTTCTCTCTCATGTCTCTTTAGTTAGCTTTAGATCATGGGTCTGTCTTGGTGGATAAGACTTACGAGTGAGTCAGTTGGCCGTTGACCAGCATGACTACTATTTGTAGTTGGTCTTCATATTCACATTACCCAAAAACAAGGATCGATTAGGTCATTGCATTGGATTATTCCTTTTGTATCCTCATGCTAAGAATTATTGTGCAGATGAAATCAATACCATTTAGTGGAACCGGAAAGCATAGATACAGTTTCCAACGAGTTCAAGTTCCATCTCTTCCAGTTCATTTCTGTGATTGTGAAGAGCATGCTATTCCTTTTCACATTGAAAAAGAGAAACATACTCCTGATGTTTTGGCTCAAGATGGGGGTGTTGAGGAAGAAGAGTTCAATATAATGAATTCTGTGATGAACAAGCTCTTTAAAAGGGAAAATGAATCAAATGTTTTAGATAAAGAGCCTGGGCTGGCCGAGGAGGAAGATCAATCTCATGAGAACAAATCAGATGGCGAGACAGATGAAGATAACCTCATTATCAACATGGTGGCCACTGGGAACAGCGGACCCACTTTGTTGGAAAGTCGAAAACAGGAAAGAAACTTAAGAAATAAGGTATCACATAATGTTTAATCATTGGAGTGAAGCTTTCACCAAGATCTACCGTGTACTATCTAGCCTGACTCTACTCTTATTTTGTTCTTTCAATTATGCAGGAATCAAAGTTCAATAAAAGACGAGCCTCTAAAGACTGGCCAACTGAGAACCCGCTCAAGGTCCAGAAAAGGGATCTAGTGACTCCGGAGAAGAAGACGAAGTTGCTTCCAAATGAACAAATCTGTGATAATGAATTTGTTTCTGCTATACCAGGAAGCAAGGGGGGTATGCAAAACCAATCTAACGAATCTGGGATGTTCTTGGGTACTCAATCCTATGAACCAGAATCAGGTATCCAATCAACTTCCAATCTTTCATGGTCTCAAAAGAATTCATGGAAAGAACTTATTGGGAATAGGGATAATAGTACTTTCAGTGTGTCAAAAATATTGCCCAGCATTTGTAGTGCTAAAGATGGTCCTACTAAGAAATCACTGAAGGTTCAGAAAAAGGATACAGTGTCTCCTGTAAAGAAGCGGAAAGCGCATGTAAACAAACGAGGCAATGATGAAATTATTTCTGCTATCCCAGAAAGCAAAGGCAGTATTCTTAACCATTCTGATGAGTCTGAGTTGCTCTTGGGTGCTCAACTCACTGAACCGGAATCAGCTATCCAACAATCAAATGCCAATTTTTCAGGATCTCAAAAGTCTCCCTCAAAAGAACTTGTTGGTCATGAGGATGATGGTACTTCTAGTGACTCAAAAGTATTGCCCAGCATTGGTTCTGCTAACAAAGAGCAGCAAAGATCTGATTATGTGAGTGCGCCAATCTCCACTGATAAGAAAAGCCAGGAATTAGTAAGCCATGACAAAGCAGAAGGTCAAGCTTGTACAAGGCAAGAACTGGAGGTGCTTGCTGATGCTCACCCTCCAGCTAAACAAGATACAGATTCGAACAAGTCAGGCCGAGGTGCTGCTTGGCTTAAAAAATCCTCATGGACACAATTGATTCGTGAGAGCAACACTACATTTAGTATATCACAAATTTTACCAGGTATTAGTTATGAAAAGCAAGAGTTACCCGAAACAAACAACACAGATGTTGCAAACTCTATGGGTCAGGAAGAAAGTGAATCTATCAATGATGGGTCTAAAGGTCCAGAGTTTGGGACAGGACCAATCCTCTCTGCTCCTAGCTCCGATGCAAGTGCTTTCAGTAAGGAGCATAATTTAGCTAGTTTCAATGTTCTTTGCGGTGATCCTGAGAAGAATTTGCAGACAATTCCAGGCAATCATGTGACTTCAGCATCAAAGCGCATGCCCAAAGAGGATAGTTTAATTGGTGAAACATGCCAGTTCATGCGAAGTGCTACTTCAATGAAAGAATGGGCGAATACAAAAGCAGCTCTGAGTAAGAGAAAAGGCAAAGAAAAGTAGGTGTTTGTAGGAATATGTTGAGAGATACAATGTTGTAACTTGGAATTTTGTTTTAAAGCATTGGAATTTAATCCTAGTAAACCAGTATATTTGAGTTTGAACATTCACTTCCATACAAAGGTTAATTTTGGTTTATTTACTATTTCTAGGGGTTGGCTATTCTATGCTCTGATATTTTTATTGTAAGGTGTTACTTTCTTGTCCAGGAAAAAATTGACATGATCAAGAGGTAATAGAAAAATAGTGCTTGTGCCTCTCCATGAAGGTTAGGACAGAAGATTGTGGCTCAACAGAAGCCAGGCCTGATTGTCATGAGTCTGTGGTTGGGTGTTCTCAGAATGAAGGTGGTCACAACCATGCAGCAGATGGTTAACAATCAGATTTCACTGCCATTACTGAAGCTATATCTTCAACAGCAATGTGACATGCACATTTACAAAAAATAAATTTTTGTATGCAAGCTTTTCTCACATGAGCTTCCACCTTCTGCTGCTCCCATAGGAGGTAAAGGTTGAAGGTGATGTTATTTATATATCCTTGATTCGACTCTGAAAATCTGGATCGAATCTTGCGCTGAGGTGATGTTGTGTCTGTCTCGTAACTCTTCTACGTGGCAATCTGATGACACGGCAGGGGGTGGACTCTGATGAGGGGACTCGGGGCCGGGGCT
>JAYMTF010004481.1:0-13085 GCA_036897485.1 Pelargonium nanum | reverse complement strand
TAATAATAATCAATACTTATTTATCTTATTCAAATAAAATTTCTAAAATCCATAATATATAATATTATTGAAAAAAAACTAATTTATAGTGTATTTTTAAATATTAATTTATAGTACTCAACAGTGAAATCTAAATTTTTAGAGCATTAAAAAATCTAAAATTTTAAATATTATATATATATAGTAATATAACCTTTTTTTTGGGTACACTATATATATATATATATATTGACGAATTGGGTACAATATATAAGGTAACTTTCGTTTGTTAATTTTTTTAAGATAATTATCAGACAGGGGCTTAAATGAGATAATAATTAAAGTAACCATTTTTATTTCATCTCTGGAAATTTAGAATTATAGAATAATTATCTACATCAAAATTTAATATGTTAAATAGTTATCAAAATTGAAGTATCAATTGAAATTTGAAAGTGACACGTGTCATTCAATTGGGGTGGTGCTTGGGAATTATATATATATATATTAGATTTTCAGAAAATTTTTACTTCTTGAATTGCTCATGATTCATAGTCTCAATGAACCATTCTTCAGGAGTCCTTTTCACTTCCCTCCAATTTTTATTAGAAAGCCAAAAACAGAGCTGAAAGGGAAAGACAGAGCACAACCAAACTGCAGTTTTGGCATCCAATTGCAAACCAGAATTCGATATCAAATCGCGATGAATGAAATAGATTCAAGCCAAATAAGTTACATTTTCGTTTCGGTTTACGCAAATGTAAAAGTTATTTACTATACAGTAAATGAAACTTAAATGCTTAGAGCTTTTGTTTTCTGGGCTATTTACACAACAATGCACTATCAAATCATGAACCCAAATTACGCATCAAATGAGAAGCCAAATCAGAACAATGACTATTTTCTTGTATAATCAATCCATTACCAATGGAGGTATTGTCTCCGTCGCAACGCTCCTTTTCCTCTTCCCGCAGACCCTAGACGTCCTCTCAAAGCTTTCAAACACGAATGCCCTTAGCATGCGCTGAAGTTTTCCTAGCAGGACCTCGCTTCAATGCTCTTACACTAAAGGGGCTCTCCTTGCTCTGTTTCAACAACATAATATCAGTAAAATGAATCTGAGAAACTTATAAATAAAAACATGACTATGCATTTTCAGTAACAAAATTACCATTCGGCAAGTTCCTGCATCGAGGTCACAGACGGGATACTCTTGGGGGCAGCAACTGTAATGATCATCACAGCAGGTGGCGGACTGGAGCGGGCAGCATCCCCATCCAAAGCAGTAGCCTCCATAGTCATATATACAGCAGCATGTGGTGCTCTCGGGGCATGAGTAGTAATCGTCGCAGACTGTTGGGGGATTAACGGGAGATGGAGGAGAGGGGCCAGGCTTGGGAGGGTTTAGACCCTCCTTGGTGGGGTATGAAGCCTCCATTGCAATACCACATTTGCCGGTCTTTGTGGTCTTCACATTTCGCTCCATTCTGATATATCCATTCTCTCCCCACGAAGAGCCCCATGAGTTCCTCACAATCCAGTAATCTATACCATTTTCCGTACCATATCCAACAGCTGCCACACCATGGTCTAGAGCTGTTCCACAACGTCCTGTGAATATACCCTGCGAAAGATAGGTGGGTTTTAATAAGATAAAGCATTTGTCTCGTATACATAGAAATTTGGTGAATCCTAGCTAAGGAGTAACTATGAATAATTAATCCGTACTGTATATCCCACAAACACACAAGCTAAAGAAATTTTCACCGACACTCTACTAATCTTGTTTAGTCGCCTTATTCTGTTATTTTAGCAGTATATTCAAACTCTCTCATCATATATCTTGCTATGTGACCATTGTGAAAATCCAATTATACCCTTCATATTTATTTTCATAAATTTCTCTTTCCTCATCTTTTCTTCATTTCCTCCACTAATTCGAATTGTCTAAAAATACAAGTTATTATGATAATATTTATGAGTATAGGGTAAAACAGTCTTTTTATCTCACGGAGTTATAGACAGTTACTAATAAAGCAGGGTGATAAAACTTAAGGTTAGTCAAGTGTCTTATTTATGTATTTGTGGGAAGCACTGCGGGTTAGTTATTCGTAACTAGCCCTAAAATTAACATACTCTACTTATCTTAGGTAGGCTTAGAGTGGTAACACGTTGGACTATCAGGAAAATTATAAGAAAATTAAATAGTAATAACTTTTTCATGTTACTATGTATAAGATAAAACACTGTACCCACAGGTCATGCGTTAGACTAAATATTGCATTATATCTAACACTACTGAAGCAGAGAAGTTGAATGCTCAAAGTAAACATATGAAAAATGGCAATTACCGATTGGTACAGTTGGAATTCCCGGCCACCAGCTTCAATGGCAACACTAACGGGTTGATTTGCCACAGCTTTCTTCAATGAGTACTCATCATTTTCAGGGACATCTTCATATCCATCTACGGTAACAACCTTAGCATTTTTCTGCAAGAGGCAAAAGATAACAATATTAGGATATAGATTCCATAGACCAATCCCGCAAAAAATGAAGTATACCATTTCTTCACGCAAACCAAGCTTGGTTTGCTTCAACAAATAAACTAAGACATATTGAGTTGACACTTGATACATACCCTAATTGGGTCGCATGTGCCATCAACAGCTTTGTATGGGTAGTCTTCTTCGGAATCAATTCCACCATTTTTGATGATGAACTCGAACGCATAGTCCATAAGACCCCCATTGCATCCCTGATTATATGATCTATCACAATCCACCAGTTCCTGCTCCGACAAAGAGATCAGTTCACCTGTAACGATGTGATTTATTCCCTCCACTGCAGCAATTGTTGAGAACGCCCAGCAACTCCCTTCAATAAAACCAATCAATAAGTCAACTCTACAAACATGGAAGCAAATAAGCAATGCAAGAAGAAAAGTCAACTCTGTATCTTCTTCAACAATGCAAGTTGCTTTAGGTTAAACCAAATTAGGAGTAAAGCCATCAGATTTAGCATTGAAAACAGGAAATTGCTGAAAAAATGCTACCAGTGCAAGAAGCTATAGGTTTGATTATATAATCAATCAAAAAAAGAAAAGAAAGATCTATTTTTTGACCAACCCAATATCCAAACACTAAATCAACTGGACAATCAACAACACCATAACCAGTTACCAACAAGCAAATGGCAAATCTATATCCATTGACTTCTGATACTAAACCCTTATACAGCCAAAAGTTTACAAATTTCAATTATCAAAATATTCCCACACATATATATGCCAAAACAACAAAATCTAAATCAGACAAGAAACAAACAATCTGACTCTTTTTCTTTTTCTAGTCAAAGTCTAGATCACAACAATATCAGAAAAACATGTTTCCAGAAACATAGCACATATAATAAAAATCAAACCCTTACGATTACCCAGAAACACAAAATCCAAAACAAAAAAAAAAAAAAAACACTAACCACATTGGCCTTGGTTCTTCACCGGCCCAACGGACCCACTCGCCCTCCAATCCGCCGACTCCGGCAGCTCCTCCCCATCCCGGAACGCGTACCGGTCGCTCTTCCTCCCGGAGAGCCTGTCCTTCCGGTCAAACCTCGTACCCAAATACATCGCCCTGTACTCCTCGTTGGTCAGATCAGCGAACTGGTTCATACCCACCTTATAAGACCTCTCGACGGAGTTGTGCTCGTCGACGAACCGCAAATTATCCTTAAAAATCTCGAACCGCCGGTCCTTCTCGCCCAGAGCGTTGTAGACCTTGCCGTGCCGGACCAGCCACCGCTCGTACATGTTCCGCATCGCGCTCTCGGAGCGCGGGACCGCCGTGCCGGAGACGCCGTGCTCGGCGTCGTAGGCGATGATGGACATGTCGGAGGCGGAGGAGAGAGCGATGAAGAAGGCGAAGAAGGAGAAGAAGAGGAGAGCCATGGGGAGAGAGGGAGAGGAGAAGATCGACATGATGGTGAGATGGGTTGTGGAAAAGGTTGGGTTGTGGGGTCTTATAGAGGGAGAGGTGTGATGGGTTGAGGCTGGATTTGATAATTGGGTGGAGAAGAAGAAGACAGTGAGAATTGGGATTGGATTGGATTGGTCTGTTGACCAAAATTGCAATGAATTAGGAGCCTATCTGTCTTTTTTCTTTTTCTTTTTTATTTTTCACTTCTGATTTTTGTTTGAATTATTAAGTTATTAATTTTAATCAACCAATCAAAATTAGACAAACATTTTCCATAGGTCCCCACTTTTAATATTCGACGTTATCCAAAATAAATAAACAAATAAATTTCAACTTAAAAAAATCATAACTAAAAGAAAGAAAAAAATTCATTTAAGGAATTATTTGAAGAAAAAAGGTTTTTTTTTTATCTGTTGAGCTACATAATAGATGGTAGCTCTCCCTTCTAAGGCAAATAAACTCACCTCATAATGTTGGCAAGGAGACACGAACTTGATACCTTAAACAGAATACACAACGCTTTAACCACTTGAAAATGTTAAAGTTTATTTCATTAGATTTTATTAATGTGTCATATGTTCAAAATCATATTAAATTATTAACAATTGATCGATGAAAGACCCAAAACAATTTCCCATAAGATTCAGTTTTGATAATCGTAAGTATTAACAGCGACATAAACTCAATCTTTATTGACACGTTTTCACAAATAATAATGAAGATCGTATAAAATTAAAAAATATATATTATGATACACTTTTCAACAAGGTAACATAGAATTAGGGATACTTATTGCTATCATTATTATATTTTTTTTCTTTCAAAAAGTCGCAAATGAACATAAATACACATTATCATATAGTACGCATTTGTTTAATTAAGTACAAAAATGTGAGGAAAAAAGTATATTGTACTACAAGCATAGGATGAGTGTAAACAACAAAGTGAATCTTGTAATTTGTTTGATGCATGTGAAATTTGGCAATAGAGAGTCACTTGTTGCAAATTGGCATGTTAGGATGTATGATTTTGGTAACATATAGACAATAATATTGTTAAGAATTAGGATTGTGTCCAAATTATTTATATAAAAATATTGAGTAAGTAGTGGAGTACATGTTTTTAGGGAATAAACAAAAAACGACAGATAATAGAATCCAAATAAGAAATGAGTTTATTGCTTGGGATTGCAAAAGATTTGGTGATTCTTGTGGCTTAAGAAAAGTTGATGAAGCCAAGCCATAGTTGCGTGACACTACACAATTTGTTTTAGTTTAGTCCACAATGATGTAGGTTTCATTTTATTTTATTTGGTTTATCTTGAAAATGATGGATTCGATGGAGTTTTATATTATTATTTTGTTTGGTTCCACACTTCCATTTTAAGTATATTGTTAGTTGCTTTTTGTATTGACTAAATATGTATTTGTTCAGACGTATTAATCTTTATCAACAAGATTCTAAAATTTGGGCCAATAAGTTATGCATATATTTATAATTAACTTGAATTGATTTAAACAAAAAAAAACTTGAATTAGATAAGAGAGTGTGACATTGAGCTATTAGATGCGAACTAATTTTTAGAAGAAAAAAAATATTTATTTTCAAATGCATTAGTGCGCGTTTAGTTCACCCATATCAAATAAACGTAAAAATGTAGCTATAAGAATGTAGAGCGACTTGTTAAACTTTCAATTGTCCTCAATTTTTATCTACATCGTATTTGATACTCAATCCATTTTATAATTACCAATGCCCCATAATTTTGTATGGATCATTTATGCTTAGTCACTCATTTTCAGTTACGTATGTATTTTTTTATCAGTAAGCGTATCAACCGAAACTCATAAAACTTCAAGAACAGCAAGAATTTTAAGCCACTTGTCTTCACAATTTTTTTTTTCTTTGTAAGTAATGCTTCACGTTTCCTTGGAATTATTTGTGGCAGCTTCTCCGCACATGCAAGGAAAATCTCTGCCTGCCACTTTCCTGGTAATGGCTCTAATAAGATCTTAAATTATTTATCTTCATTTTAATATATGGGTTGACAATTGAAAATTAATGAATCCATTTCAATTGCTTAATTAGGCCTCTAATATTACAGATACGTGCACCAAAATGGTTGTATATTTTCAATTACAGATTTGATCTATCTAAATTTTGTTTATTGGGCTTTAGATGATTTGTTGTGTTTGAACCAATTTATGATGCAAGCCCTAATTGTAATGGAGTCAAGTTTCTCATAATATGCAGAGCAAAGGTTAGTTTCTTTAGACTTTGTTTGTAATGGGCCCAAGGTAGAAGAAGAGGAATTAGGTAGTGTTCAATTGAACTCAGAAATAAGAATCAATTACGTGAATGAAAATGAGATTCTTGATGTTATACAAATCTCCTAAATTCCTGACGTACGTTTCTGACAAATCTTTTGACTCTTGATACCTAACCGGTAAAAAAATGTCATCTTTCAACATACTTAAGTCGGTTTTCTATTAATCCTCGGATGATTAAACGAATATTCTAGAGTTTAATGTGTCCCATGTCTACTTATATATAGTAAAACATTCATTTACCTTTACATCTATCACGCCGCCTTTACTGTTATGTGTGTTAGGGTATAAAACTATTATTGGGCTTTCAACTAGCAGTTTAAACTTTTAGTTGAGATAGTTATTTACATGATATCAGAGCATTGGTCACAAGAACTTATCAGAGACTAAATCATGAACAAGTCCAAGTCTTTATTTTCTCCTATTTTATAGCTGCTGTTATACATTTCAAACTAGTTCATTTGTATTTTAAATAGCTTGATCATCTCCTATCATTATGATGATGCTGTTACACACTTATATATATATACAATTTATAATTCTCAATGAAAACATACAAAACAATTACTCAAAACCTCAGTACTTCTTTAGAACTCCCGAGTTCGAGTCCTACCGCCACCAGCACAAGGCAAGAAAGCGAAAATACCAGTTAGTGTCCTCATTGTAATTCCTATGTGTTTTTGCCTCATTTTCTCCGAATTCTCATTCGTTACGTTTGAATTAAAACTTTTTAGTGCGGCTTTGAAATCCCATACACTCATTCAAAAATTTACCATCCAAACATAGTTTGCTAATTTTCATGCCTTTTCTAGTTTATGCTACTTAGTTTTGCCTTTCACAACCACTTGCCATTGTGTTTCTCATTGAACATCACATTCTTTACATCCAACAATATAAGAAAAAACAATCTATTTGCAATTCAACCTCAGTTCTTCTAAAAGATCATTCAAATCAGAATAAGATGATCCACCAACTTCACTAGCTCTTCTCTCCATATCCTTGAGCTCTCTAGCTCGGTTTCTCATTTCTTCGCCTTCTTCCCCAACCATCAAGAAACTCACTGCCCTCTATATATCTTCACTTTTTACCAAAACCTTCCTATCCTCTATCCACGAACAGCATTCTTGAGAGCCTACTCCGACTCCCACCCTTAAAACATCCGTGATCAGCTTCTCGTTAACAAATTGCTCCGCGTAGAGCGGCCACGTGATCATTGGCTTACCCGCGGCCACTCCTTCTAGCGTTGAGTTCCATCCACAATGCGTCACAAACCCGCCAATAGCTTCGTGATCAAGAATTAGCACTTGCAGTGCCCATTCTCGTATGATCAAGCCCTTTCCCTCCATTCTCTTCTCGAACCCTTTTAGCAACCACTCGCCTTTTGCTACCCAAATGAATTGTTGTCCCGAGGCTTCGATGCCTTTAGCAATCTCGAGAAGTTGAGCTTCTGAGAACCGGAACATGCTTCCAAAACATAAGTAGAGAACTGAGTTTGGTTTCTTGGTGTTTAGCCATTTCAAGAACTCGTTTTCTTGGATTGGATTTGAATTTACCTTTCCTCTTTGGGAAACTGGACCGATGTTCCATGATCTCCTCCCCAATACCTTCTTGTAATGCTCAGAGTAAGCTGGTTCGAGATCGTGGAAGCTGTTCACAAGTGTTCCATAGCTTGTCATTGCTGATCTCTTAGCTTGCTCCATCAGTTTTCTATGCTCACTGCTTGTTCTTGTTACTGTTCCGGTTTCTTCCCTAATATAGCTTGGAAGTTGCAGCCTTGTCATCATTATGGTCTCGTTTGGAAGGCCTGGCACGACAAAGGGCTTTGTATCAAATTCCATGTTTTTGTGAGGCTCGTATGTTTTTATGCTGTGGTAGACGCAGGAAGAGAAGTTGCTCGTCCCGTGAAAAACTAGACTTGGGATCGCGAACTTGTTCGCTGCTTCTGTGGCCCATGGGAACAGCACATCAGCAACAAGGCAACTGGGGGTGTGTTCTTGCAGGAGCTGTTCAAGTGGCTCTTGAAGCAAGCACATGGCTTTGAGAAATTTGGGGATCATTTCCTTTGAAGTGATGGCGTCTTGGCTCTCGCATCCTTCAGGCAGTCCGGCTTCTGCTGATGGGAACTTCACGACGAGAGTGTTGATGTCAATGCCGAGTTCTCTATCTTTTTCGAGGGTTTCAGAGAAGCGAGTTGCGTTTACTGGTGTTGTAACTATAGTTGCCTTAACGCCTTTCCTTTAAGCAAATAGTCGAGCCATGTCAAAAGTCGGGATAAGGTGTCCTTGAGAAGGATGCGGAAAGAAAAAGATATGAAGATGAAGTGGTTGCGAATCCATGCCAACAAATGAAGGGTTCGGATATGGGATTTAACAAAATGCAGAGGAAAAACTAGACTTTAAGGCCTATTTAGCGAGTTTTTGGCTCGTTTAGTTTGCGTTTCGTATATATAGAAAATGTAAGTTTTTTTTTTGTTTTTCACAGATTCAATGGTATGAAGCTACCTCTCACATTCACTCTCACTAAGTCTTATGGTTTGACTATTTTGTTTCTTGGGCTTGAAGCGCAAGAAATGTCTGTACTTTCAAACAAATGGATAATATAATATGTTAACAATGTATATTTGTTGTGTCATTTTCTGTAGTTCCATTTTATAT
The DNA here is from genome assembly GCA_036897485.1 of Pelargonium nanum. Lineage (NCBI taxonomy): Eukaryota > Viridiplantae > Streptophyta > Magnoliopsida > Geraniales > Geraniaceae > Pelargonium > Pelargonium nanum. The sequence goes on along the minus strand of JAYMTF010004481.1, from coordinate 4,148 downwards.
GCTTTATAGTCCATTTTCTTGTTCTGCAAGGCCAGCCTTCAAGAATTGTATAATATGATCTGATATTATATTTTTGTGTCAACCAGTTTTGCTACTTATTTTTGGCTATGATTTGTATGTTGTTTGTTTATTTGGTAAATATAGTTTCTGTCATTGAACATTCAGTTCTTTACATACAATCAAATAACATAAACTGAATTTATTGAGTTTCACAATGATTATCAGAACATTTGCAGAAACAATTCATAGCCAATGACGATCTTCGGGTACTTCTAATTGCTGAATTCGGGACAGTTCAACCTTAGTTCCTCCAAAAGATCATTCAAATCAGAATGAGACGATCCACCAACTTCGGTAGTTCTTTTTGCCATCTCCTTGAGCTCTCTTGCTCGGCTTCTCATCCCCTCGCCTTCTTCTCCCGCCATTAGCCTTGTCACCGCCTTTTCTATACCTTCACTCGGGATACAAAACTTCCTATCCCACCTACCCCATTCTAGAGCACCAATCCCGATTCCCACCCTTAAAACATCGGTAACAAGCTTCTCGTTATAAAATTGCTCTGCATAGATAGGCCATGTGATCATTGGCACGCCAGCGGTTATGCCTTCGAGTGTTGAGTTCCATCCACAGTGTGTCACGAATCCTCCAATGGCCTCGTGCCCAAGAATCAGCACTTGCGGTGCCCATCCCCTTATGATCAGCCCCTTTCCGGCCATTCGCTTCTCAAATCCTTCGGGAAGCCACTCTTTGTCTTCCTTCTCGTCCTCTTTCACAACCCAAATGAAATGCTGCCCCGAGGCTTCAACACCTTTAGCGATTTCAAGAATCTGAGCTGCTGAGAACCCGAACATGCTGCCATAACACATGTAAAGGACTGAGGTCGGTTTCTTCGAGTCCAGCCATTCCAAGCACATGCTCGCTTCGATGGATGGCATGTTTCCTCTTTGCGATTGGGATTTGGATTCTGTGTTGGATAGTGAAAGAGGACCAATGTGCCACGCCCGCCTTCCCAATACCTTGGTGTAATGCTCTTCGTAGGCTGTTCGAGTTCTTGGAAGCTATTGACAATGACTCCAAAGCTTGTGATCTCCGAGTCCACAGCTTTATTAGTTAATCTTGTGATTTCGTTCTCGGTTCCTTCTCTTATATAATCCGGAAGCTGTGACCTCGTAATCATTATCTTGTCGGGAAGGCCGGGAACAAGAAAAGCTTCAGAATCCGATGCTATGTTTTTGTAAGGCTCGTATGCTCTTAAGCTATGAAATATGCAGAAAGCGAAGTAACTGGTTCCATGGAAAAGCAGCCTTGGGATCCCGAACTTCGCTGCAGCTTCTGTAGCCCATGGAAACATCACATCTGCAACAAGGCAATTAGGTTTGTGTTCTTGCAAAACATGTTCAAGTGGTTCTTGAAGCATTTTTAGGGCTCTGTAGAAGTTTGGGATCAGTTCTTTCGTGGGGACTGCGCCTATGCTTTCGCATCCTTCGGGCAACCCGACTTCTTTAGACGGGAATTTGATAGTCTGAATGCTGATTTCGATGCTCGGTTTTTGATCTCTTTCGAGGGTTTTGGAGAAGAGAGGTGCATTTGCTGGTGTGGTCACTATTGTTGCCTTGACACCTTGCATAGCAAATAGTCTTGTCATGTCTGTGGTGGGAATCATGTGTCCATGAGACAAATGGGGGAAGAAAATGATGTGAAGCGGCTTTGGTTGCGAATTTGAATCCGTTTGTTGTTCGGGTTAAGAGTTTAGGGTTCAAAGTTTAAAGTTCAGAAAGTAATGCGGAGTTCGGGTTTGACTGTTTAGTATGACATGTGTTTCATTATTTATAGAGAAAGAGAAATGTCTTCCTACATTGTCTTGATTATTTGGTGAAAGAATGATGACTTGAATCACAAGTTTTGTATTTTATATTCCCTTGTCATGATTTAGAACATTTTGGCAATTGATAGTCACTGTATTTTGCCATGTGAGGATCTGTTTCTCTTGTTAGAATTAGGATTGAGTCCAAACAATATTATTAAAAATTGTTTGTAGTTTTGGAAAATGGAACACATGCAAATGACAGATAAATGCAGAAGGTTTGGGGTAAACTATTGTGACTCTGGATAGATAATTTTACAAAGTGAGGTTATAATTAAATTATTATCTATTGTCTTGATTATTTGGTGAAAGAATGGTGACTTGAAGCACAAGCTTTGTATTTTTTTTATCAGCACAAGCTTTGTATTTTAATTTTTGTCATTAAGCATGTTTTATACTTTCCCTTGGATGCATTTGGTTTCTTGTTAGGCAAGTATGTTTTTTTACAAATTTTTATAATGAGATTTGATGTTGATTTTGGTGATTTGGCAGTCAACCATAGTACATGTTGATTTGATTGATTAGTTTTTCTGGACTTTGAGATCATTTAATTTGAATATTTTAATTGTGTGTCTGGAAATTAGTATTTGAACTAAAACATTGGATTTGAGCTAAATAAGATATTTGAGAACTCCAAAAATTTGAATTTAGATTTGGATTTTGGATTTGAATTTGAGTCAAATTCAATAGCATTGAAAACATGCTTAGAACATGATATTTCAAATGACAACTCTTACATTATCATTTGAAATTTCTATGATTTTTCATACATTATATTTGTATTTGAAATACAACATTTCAAACCCAAATGTCAAATCAAATTCGTGTTCTAAAACGCAACCTACAAGAATTTTATGAGAGATTTAAAACAACAAAAGTGACGATTGCACCACCTCTTTGTCTTTGTGTTTTTGTTTTCTTCATGTTTTAACAAACAAAAGTGTTATTTTGTTTGTTAAAACATGAAGAAAACAAAAACACGAAGACAAAGAGGTGGTGCAATCGTCAATTGCGGTTGAGGTCGAAAGTTGGGTGGTTCAATGCCTGGTTGAGGACATTAAAGAGTTGTTGCTAATGTTTGGCAATGAAGAGTATCACGACTTTCATGAAGGCAACAAGGTAGCAAACTGTTTCACTTATTTGAGGCATGGTCTTTTGTGTAGGTGGAAGGTGTAACACGCCGTGCCTATCTAGTGGAATCGTTGAGCTTATTTGTGATGATGCCAAGGGAGTGACGCAACCGAGATTGGTTGTTGGTAGCTAGTTCTAACAATAAAAATGTATGTTGATCTTAATCTCATCTATCACTGATTATTTTAATATTAGCATAAGATATTAGGGTTTTGATTTAAAATATTTAAATTGCTGGGTGTAAAATTAGTTGAAACTAAATATGAGGGTGGGAAGTAAAAATAACAAAATGTAAAAGTTTTAAACTGTGGGGTGTAAAATTAGTTGAAAATAAATTTTGGGAAGTGAAAATGATAAAAAGCATCGCCCACCGTGGGGCTCGAACCCACGACCACAAGGTTAAGAGCCTTGCGCTCTACCAACTGAGCTAGACGGGCTTAGTGGTAACTCTTTGAACTGTTTTTATTCAATTTTTGTTAGTTTCTGTTTGGACTTTTTGTAATTGAAAACCTCATTAATAAGACACAAAACATTCACTTCCAAATCCAATTTAAAATTAGAAAATTACTACATTTCATTTGTACCCACTCTACTACATTTTGAAGAATTGATGAACGATTCATATCATTTAATTGATTTATGTTAGAAAGCAAGTGTTACGTTAACGAATCATCAATAATGACATGCGTAAACTTAGTATATGATAAGTCTGGTTGGTTGAATGTCCCAAACCATATGCACATGAATACTGAGAAAAATGTTGGGAACGAAACGGCGGAAAATCCCAAAATCTTGTTTGAACCTAATAGGAAGTAATCAAATAGAGCAAAACCAAGCAACCACTATATGCAAAAGTGGTCGCTAATAACAGCACACATAAAAGCAAGCAACCACAAATAACACAAACAATTTTTACGTGGAAACCCAAAGCGGGAAAAACCACGGGACCGGAGTCCACCTCAAAATCTCCACTATCACCAATAATGGGAATACACAATTTTCTCTCTAGATAGAACTAGAGACATACAATCATCATATTCTTGGCACTAGGGCTGTTCATTTGGCCCGGACCAGTCCGACCCGGACCGGACCCAGATAGACCCGGTCAGACCCGAACCGGACCCGGACCGGTTGCATACCGGGCTGCAGCCCG
>JAYMTF010004480.1:0-13088 GCA_036897485.1 Pelargonium nanum | reverse complement strand
GTCCCCTCCCTCCGCCGCCTCGCCTCCAGTCGACCATGCCACCGCCGCCTAGCCTCTAGTAGACAACGCCACCTAGCCTTCTTCCTCCGCCACCTCAACGGCTCCTCAGATCGGGGAGTCGGATCTGAAGCAGACCGTCGCCGGATCTGGAGCGAGAGTGTGAGCGGATCTGGGCTGTCTTTTCTCTTTCTAATTTCAGATCTGTTTTTTTTTTCCAAAAAATTGAATGACAAATTTACAGTGGGCTGTTAATTTGCAATGCTTCAAATCTTTGGTAATCTGATTTTGGCTGTAAATCTGTAATTGTCCAGATCTGATTTGTTTGATGATATGATATATTTGCTTTAATTCTTTATCAATAAAAATTTCTGAGATTTGATTTTTAGTTGTTCATGTTAGTTAAACTAAATCAACAAACTAAGAAAACATGAAAGAACAATTTTTAAAATTTTCAATCTCTAAAAATATCAAAAAATATTTCAAGATGTAATCTGGAAAATTATTGCCGGAGCAGTTGCCGGAATCTGCCGGAGCAGTTGCCGGAATCTGCCGGAGCAGTTGCCGAAATCTTAAATTATATTAATTTTTTATTCACGATTTCCACGTCAGATCAGGCCGTTGGATGCCACGTAGGCAATTTTAGCCATGTCAGCATGCCAGCGAGGTGTTTCACGGAGAAATTGACGGAATTGGACGGTGGGTACTACATTGGGTACAAAATAAAAGTATGGGTACTAGATTGAGTGCAATAAAAGTTTAGGTACCACATTTGGTATCCGCCTAAAGTTTGGGTACTAATTTTGCCCTTATCCCATTTATCTATTATTATAATAAAAGAGTTTTAAAATTTCAGGCGTTGAAAACTAACTCATTGAAGTTTTCAACAAGTACTCATTTTTTATTTTAAATAGCGAGTCCACATAATTTTGTAAATTTAATAAGAAGAAATAAAATATAAATACTCAATTAAGATCACAAAATTACACAGTCATCACAACAAAATAACCTATAAAAGTTATTTGAAAACTACTTATAATTTTTTAAGTAGTATTAGCAAACATGCTTTTCATTAATGTCTTGATAATTATCTCTCTTAATTGAAGATCTATAGTACTACTACTAGGAGTTTTCATTAAAGTCAACACCATGTGGTACTGATATTATCAAATAGTTCCAAGAAAAGAGTCCATTTTTGGCAGACTGGTTGAAGTTTGGAACCTCAAAGCCTAAAAGAAGGAAATATAAGGTTCAACATCATCTACCAACAACTTACACCTCACTCTCACCCATTAAAATTGCTACAAAGTACTTCTATGCTTAATAACTTTTTTTCCATTTTAAACTTAATTTTTCAACAGATGATACTCAAACATGCATATTAGAAAATTATTCATATAAGAAATATCTTTTTTTAATATTTGAAAAATTCAAATTCAGTACATATTGAGCCAGAGATTTTGAATTCTAGTTATTAAATATGCAAAAATATTTTGACTGCCCTATACTCATGAAACAATAAACTAAATGTAAGGAATGTAAAATAATTGAGCACAATGTTATAATATCAATCACCCCATATAGTCTACTTAAATTATAACCAACATGTATATTAACTGATATAATAAAATATATTCAATCAACCTCATATTTATCATAATCAACATATAACATTTCACATGTTAGTATAATAGAATAAGTTGACTTTTTTGACAAATTAGGTCGACCAAATTTATATTTTATAAGGTTAAAAAGATAATTTACGTGTTATTTCACATTTTTAAATAAGTCAAAGATCCCAATAAAAGTATTGAGCCCAACATGAATCACCTCCTTACAAAAATTACATAGGAACTAACATCTTTAAGTCACCATTTTATGTAATTTTATCAAACAAGTTAAATTACACTAGAGTTAGAAACAAGCACTTAAAAATTGGAAACTCTACTCTCAACAGCTCATGAAAAACACATAGGGCAAAAAAGAAAAAAAAGAAAAGAAAAACAAGTGAAAGATGAGCCATTCATCCAAATTTAGTAATTAAAGTACTAAGAAATGGAGTTGAAACACTCCCAAAAATAGCAAGCTAAAAGTTAAGAAATTGTATTTATTTATTAAAAATAAATATTTTGGAGACTATTAAATTGTAGAGTTGCTGATGTATTTTTGGTTAATACATGAAAGAAAAATCAAAGTTGATGGCTCTCTCTCCTCCCTCTCTGGTCTGTACTTTGTCATTGGCTGCTCTGCAACTGCACAGCACAGCATTTACACAAAACAAACAAACAGAAAAATAAAATCAAGATAAATATTTGCCTCTCTCTGTTTCTCTCTCTAAAACATCAACAGATCTTCCTTGCTTTCGGTGCTGTTCTTGTGGTAAAGTAAATCTGAGTTCTCTCTGAGCTCACCTCCACAATCCATCCAATTACGCCTCTTCTTGCTTTCACTTCCTCTGTTCTGCTCTGGTTGCTTCCTCTGCAAGATCTTATCTTCCTCTGCTTACATATCAAGCTAATATTTTCTCGAGAAAGTGAAAGAAAATTCTTCCCCAAGAAGAAAAAAAGTCACGTCAATGGTATATACAGTGGCTCTCGGGCATCAAATAGTGACGTGAGCCATAAAAAACTATTCTTGAAATTTTGGAATTGGAATTTGGAACAGAGCAAGAACAGAGCAGAGAAGGTTCATGGATTCAAATACCCATCAGAGTTTTCAACACCAAAACCACCCACCCAATACTGGGTTGCTCAGGTTTCGCTCCGCCCCGAGCTCGCTCCTCATGAGCTGCACTGACGTCGCCGCCGCCGCCGGAAAGGGCGGTTCCGGCGAGAGTTTCGAAACAGAGAGACTGATCTCCAGATTCATCAGCAACAACGATTCGGTCTCTCCTACCTTCCGTGGCTTCGAGGATAAATCTCAGGCCGCCGCCGCCGGGTCGGAGGCGGCGGCGGCGGTTAGTTACAGCAACTCGCCGCGCGGGTATTCGGGTCTGCCGCCTCATTATCCGAGACAGAACTCGCTGTCGACGGCGACTTCAATGGATAGCTCTTATGGGTTGGTCGGTTCTGTGGCAATGGATCAGCAAAAACAGCTAAAACCGGTCAATTCCATTTCCAATCTTATGAGACAAAACAGCTCCCCTGCTGGCCTCTTCTCTCAGTTCTCTGTTCCCAACGGTAAATTTTCTTGCTTTCTGTTCATCAAGATTCTGCTGAAATTCACAATCTTTATCAGATTTGAATACAAGATTTTACTGCACTTTTATATCTGCTCTTCAAGATCCCGTCACTGAAGCAATGATTTTTAAGTTATGTTATAGCTAGTTTTGGTGTTGAAGAAATAAAGAAAAGATTGTTGTTATGGAAGCTATGAAGTTTTATGTATTTCTTTGGAAAATCTACAATTTTGTTGTGCATAGAACTAAATTGTTTGTTGATTTATGCTGTGGTGATCTTGATTGCGACTAGTTTTATATTGTTGTTATCGTCGCAAATTGCTCGCTAATTCTTTGCTCGCAATTTGCGAACAATGAGTTGCTCGCTAATTTTGCTCAGAAAATACTTTATCTTTGGTAGTGTACTGTTAAGATCTCCTTTTTGTTCACTAGTTTTTCAAAAGAAACCTATTTACTTTCTTACTTAGATTGAATGAATTATCGAAAATGTAACGAAAATCGCAGGATTGGGTGCAGCTCGAGGCATGGGAGACTATAGGTTAGGAAATGGAGCTAATGGGGAGTTAAATTCATCTACCAAGAGGCTGAGGAGCCAGTTAAGCCTCTCTTCGAGACTACCTTCGTCGTTGGGGATGTTGTCACAGATATCCGAGATCGGGGACGAGAGCATTGAAGACAGTAACCCCCTTGATGGAAAGCTCGGGTACCCGTTTCGTTCTTGGAACGATCCCTTGAGTTTCAGTGGCATGAAGAGGGAGCAAGAGGATGATCATGAAAGTTTGTTTTCTGGCCCTCAGGTACTATCTTTTATCTATATTGCTATTATCTGTATGTGTCTGGTTTTCTTTGTTGTTTAGCTATCTGAATTGTGTGTATCAATAGAATGGGGAGCTCGGAAATCGAGTTCGTCTCTTATCGCACCATTTGAGCTTGCCCAAGACATCATCTGAGATGGTTGCTGTGGAAAAGTTCTTGCACTATCAAGATTCTGTTCCTTGCAAGATAAGAGCAAAGAGAGGCTGCGCCACTCATCCTCGTAGCATTGCCGAAAGGGTAAAGCTCGTTGATATCGCTAGTAATCGAATTTGTTGATTCTATGATAACCAAAGTTGTTTTGCTTTCAGGTTCGAAGAACTCGGATAAGCGAAAGAATGAGGAAGCTGCAAGAGCTTGTCCCGAACATGGACAAGGTAGGAAACTTTCATTGTTCTTGAATCAGTGAATTGATCGAATAAAGTGTTGAGATGTTTATTATGTTTCTTGATCTGCAGCAAACGAACACATCTGACATGTTAGATTTGGCTGTCGATTACATTAAAGATCTCCAGAGACAGTTCAAGGTACATCAAGAAACTCTCTCAATGAAAAATGTTCATCTTTGTTATATTGACAGATGTTTTGTACGTTTTCTTGGATTCTGCAGACTCTCAGCGATCATCGAGCTAATTGCAAGTGTTTAAATTCACAACGTCCGGTCTCTAATCGAACTATTTGAGTCGGTTTCTGTGCACAAAATAAGAACAATGACACAGACTGATTTGTCTCTAGAGGAAAGGAAGTGGAGATGTTTTTTCTCCTTTTTCAGTGGATGTAATGTAGGAATGTTGGTTAGGTTTCATCAATATCTACAAGGCATAGTAAGGTACCAAGTTACATGTATGACTGAACTAAAGTGAAATTGTATAGTTCTAATAATACAGAGTAATTTTTGTTTTGTCCAATGAATTTGCTCATGTTCTAACAAGAGGTTGTGGAACATTTGGGAAAATGGTACTTCACTTGCACTTCTTGGACAAGATTTCAAGACTGAACTTTCAGGCAATGCAACAGTAAGGTGCTGTTAAATATTCACTTGCACTTCTGGGAAAGGTTTACATCCAGAAGGAAAACTATAAGCTACTGTGACGTCATTATTGGTCAATCATGTGGCGACCCGTCATTAACCATTGTGAATATAATTATTTCATTTTTCGACGAGAAATTATGGTTCATTATTCATTGCATATTTTATATTTATCTGTCAAATTCTGTCTGAAACTTATAATGTTTTGAACGTATTTAGTAGAGATTTTTATTCTTGAGTTCATGTGGATTCTAGTGTCTATGCACAAGGTTTGATATAAGATGTGCTTCTTTCGTGCATGATTCAATACCGTTGTATTGAAGACCCAAGAAACTTAATATTCATGAACTTAATTAGAACTTTTAGACTCTTACTCTAGCACAAGGTAAAAAAATACAAATTTGACACATTGTGTAAGGTTGATGAGGTCAACGAGTCACGTCAGTTAAGTTTCATCACGTACTAAATTATGAATAAATATTTATTTTTTGTGCCCAATTAGTAAACAAAAATTTAATTTCTTCCCATTTTAATACATGGAGTAAGGAGTCAAACAATGTCGTTAATACACTAATTTCTGTCCGTTTGAATATATACACACCGCACGTAACATTTTGTAATTATACATTAATAAAATTTACAACTTTTATTTGGAAAAGATCCTCAGAGGTTCTTGTACTATCTTATTTGTTCCATCGGGGTCCTTGTACTTTACTTTGTTCCTGTGAGGTCATAGTATCACTAATTTTGTTCCCGCGAGGTCCATTCCGTCAAGAAAAAAAAAAAAGAAGGCTCAAGTTTGGTGTTCTATGAATAGGGGTATAAATGTCATTTACATGGCTAACTAACGGAGTTAGTGACGGTAGCACTATTTCAAAGCACATGATAGCCCAAAGTTCACAACAAAAGTTTAGGATGCCAGATGAAACAGGGGGTCCATCAGTAATTAATTTTTTTTAATGACACTTATTACAAGAGTAACACGTAATTAAAGTCAGCGACAGTCCGAGTTCCCCATACATATCTCAGTTCGCATTTTATAGAATAATTGACCATCGTAAATCACCAAATCTAAAGGTGCATGTCCGCTTAAAAATCCACTCACACATTAATCAACTACGCGATAAATACATCAAAACTTTCTGTGTCCGGAAACCGTTATTTCCGTTGTCCTTCCCTCCCTCCTTGTGTCCATTGCGCGGCCTCTCAACATCATTCCCATGGCCAAAAGGTTTTCTCTTTTGATTTGAAACCCTAACCCTAACCCCAATTCTCAATCCGAATCCCCAACCTTTTCTACATGTTTCGCTACTAATTTTCCAAATTCATCGCAATTCGTAGCCTTCATTTCTGATTCAATTTTGATTTCCGTGTCGATTGGTTGGTAATTATTATTCTCGCTTCAGATCCGGTTCAATGCCCCCAGATGATTGATTTGAACGAATTGGTTCATAGATCTCGTAGCTTGTTCAGGTCGAATCTGTGGTTGTGATCAGAGGCGACTGAGCGGATCTGATTGGCGAGGATGTCGAATTTGTACGGAGATTACAATCAGAAGATCGATTATGTCTTCAAGGTTGTGCTGATAGGAGACTCAGCGGTGGGCAAAACTCAGCTCCTTGCGCGGTTCGCTAGGAATGAATTCAGTGTGGATTCGAAAGCAACAATCGGGGTCGAATTTCAGACGAAGACGCTGATTATCGATCAGAAAACGGTGAAGGCTCAGATATGGGACACTGCTGGGCAAGAAAGGTGGGTGTGATTCTTTTTTTGCGATCTAATATCTTTGCTATATTTGTTATATTCTGATGATATATCTGAAAAGGGAAAATGGAGACATACTGGTGCTAATTTCTAATATAACTTGGTGATTTGTGGATGATTTTATTTGGTTGATCATGATAGGAATTAATCTAAGTTGCAGTTCGAGAAATGCGACTCTAGCTTATAAGTGGTATGATAGTTAGAGGTCCTTGAATATTTTATGCCGGCCTTCATGTTAGAGGCCAACGGGTATTGGGTTGTTTGCAAATTTGGATTCCAGATGATGAAAAGATAAAAACAGAAATTTGAATAGCTCCTGTGTGGTTTTGGGGGTATGTATGCGAGATTTTAATTTTATTAGTAAGGATGTTCTTAGGATGGCAGCTCTTTGGAAGGAGAATGGCTAAGAAGTTGTGCAGATCTTGTCACTTTGCTCATGCATGCGGATCTGCAAATGCAGTTATTAGTTGTTGTGTTGTTACTCTTTGGTTCGTGCTCAAAAGGTGCAATTTTATTGTTTGACTGGAGGATAGTCTGGTTTACTACAGATTTTTGCAGATTAGCTATTCTAAGATATACCTATTAGCATCACAAATGGTATTCCACACACACACACAAAATCACAAATGGTATTAATCCTCTCAGGATGATCCATTAGTCTCAGGTAATGATTAAATAGTTTGTTTCTATGTAAACAAAGACTATATGAACTGCAATTCTTCAATAGAAGGATTCGGGTGGTCTCTAAATTTATAGTAGAGCTTACTTTCTGTGGTAAATTAGTTTCATATCCTTGTTTATTCTCTGCTAATTTTTCACGTCCAAGATGTTGAGGTTTGAAATATCTTAATTAATTAGGAATAGGCTGTTCTAAGCTCAGTGTTGTATCTTATGAACCCTGTAAACGAAAAACGTTAAAAATTTATCACCTTAATGTCATAGGCAAGCAATTCATCTCTAATAAATTTTGTCACATCATGTTATCTGATTTTGTTATTTTCCATATGATTAGCTTATGCATGAAGTTCATACCTTGATTTTAGCAAGCAAGATAAGAACATTCTACATGTTGGATCCTGTACTATTGTTTAAGATTTCTTCAATGCACTGTTTTAGGTCTTCAGGTTCTAGAAATAATACTCAGTCCAGAGAAGGTTACTTGCAATGTTCCTTTATATTGGATATAGCAAACTCATTGTCAGAATTGAGTAAATTCATTGTGGTAGTATTTACAGTGTAATATCCCTTCCCATATGGAGTTTAAGATGGCTTCCTGATAGAGTTTTTAAAGACTAAACAGACTTGGTTCAGCCCTTCTGAGTATCTGTTTTTTTATCCGCATAACTTGAGAACCTAACCACTACCCTTCACAATTATCATTGGATTCCTATAACATCTTTGGTGGTCTCTGAATAGTAGACTTTGGTTTATGTCCATCTACTCTGTACTTTGTACTCTCAACCATTTTCTTCCACCATCATGCTTACAGGACCACAATTCAATGGAGTCTCTATATGACTTCAGAGTTAGTTTGCACCATGCAACTTTTCACATGACGGTCATCCACATTTAGTTATATGGCTGGTGTGTAATTGGAATAAAACCTAGGGAAAGACATATTAAGAGCTAAAATTGAGTTTTAGTTTTAGATCATGGTCTCCTCAATATCCGCTTTTGCCTATAATTCCTTTTTCGTCTCTTTTCAGGTACCGGGCAGTCACAAGTGCATACTACCGAGGAGCAGTTGGTGCAATGCTAGTCTACGACATGAGCAAACGACAGTCATTCGATCACATGGCAAGGTGGTTAGATGAATTGAGGGGGCACGCTGATAAGAACATTGTAATCATGCTTATAGGCAACAAGTCCGACTTGGGGAGCCTCCGAGCAGTGCCAACTGAAGACGCCCAGGAGTTCGCCCAGAGGGAAAACTTGTTCTTTATGGAGACATCTGCTCTTGAGGCCACCAATGTCGAAACTGCATTTCTGACAATTCTTACTGATATATACCGATTAATTAGTAAGAAGACACTGAGTGCCAATGATGGAGTTGATTCCAGTGGAAGTCTTCTCAAGGGAACTGCAATTATTGTCCCGAACCAGGAGACGAGTCCCGCGACGAAGTCTGGTTGCTGCCTTACCTAAATTTTGTTTGATTCTGCAACATTTTTTGTTGCTGTTTCCAATTTCTTTTACCTTCTTAATATGTTGTTTAATTAGGCCTCACTTCATTGATTTCTATATATTTACTAGGAAGAGGGTATTAATGTTGGTGGATTAGTAAAAGGTGTCCATATGTAACGTAATTCAAGCTTTTTTTGTTGTTGTTGATCACGAGACGAACAATACAGACCCTGCCAAATTTGAGTATGCATGCAACAATGTTTTTTCTTTTTCTGCATACATATATTGACAAATAGAAACATTGACAAGCACTCAATAAACAAAGTGATTGATTTCACTTGTTCTTTCAAGGTTCGAGTCTCGATATTTATACGATTGCTGATAAAAAGAAGAAGATAGAGACACTAATACTTTTTCATAAATGGGGTAATCACAGTTGGATGCTCATATTTTGCTCTCAAAACACATAATGTATTTATGTTTTTAAATTTTGTACTATTAGCAAAAAAATAAAATGTGATGATATAAGGGTACCATATTTTCGTCCCGTTCGTGAAACACAAATGTCCTAAAATGTTTTAACTGAAAGTTAATGGATGAATACCAAAAGACAAGTCTTTTCGTTAAACACATTTATGCAAATACAAGAAATTTCTCTATTCACCGTTAGTTCCGGTCAGACTCGACCCAAACAAAAAGAGTCAGAAAAGCAAATATGTGTTTTTTGGATCTACCATTTTAAACCTGACTACCTGAGGCCAACCAAACTTAGCCTGAACCTGCCGGGCTAACTCGATTGCTAGTTCTAACTTTAAGTGACTAATTTGTATGGAGAATCTGCAATTTCATCTTTAAGAAACTAGATAACTACTCTACAGCTAAACATACCATATTTGAAAAAAATATTGCAATTCAGTGCATTTGTTTAAGTTTTCCTTAAATATGAAATTCAAATATTTTTCAAAAAAAAGAAATTGAAATTCAAATAAAATTAACATTTATTGGGTACTATATGAGGGTAATAGTGTTGTAGTTTCACAATCAAAACGACATAATAATCCCGCTCATATGATCAATTTGAAATTTGAATGATGGAGCGTACACGTGGCTGTGAATCTGAAGATTTGAGTTGACCTCAATCTTAGGTCTATAATAGCGCCCATTTTTCACTTTTCAAAATTGCCATTTCGCATTTCTCTCATATCATAAGGCCACAACACACTCACTTCACAGCTCTCACTGCAACAACCAGACCCTCCCGTCGGCGCCGAAACCCTAACCACTCTTCAAAGGTAAATCACCGATCTCTCTAGTGTTCTTCACGTAAATGGCAAGATCTTTGTTTGTTTTTCTTCTAATTTATTGTTTTTGCGGTTTAAGATTCATGATGCCGGAACCGAGAGACAGGCTTGCCAGGCCGGTCGATATTGCCGCCGTGTTCGTGCGTCGTCGATCGGCGGGTGTTGGGGTTTTGTTGGACAATGAAGGCGATCCGCTTGCACTTGCGTCTCCACTCCGGCAAGGGCCTGCGGCGGTAATGGGGACACCAGCACCAGCGGGAGCGGGGGTTACGCGAGGAAATGGGTTCTTGGGAACTCCAAGAACGGCGAATGTGCGTGGCCGGAATTTGTACGCGACGCCATTGGTGCGCAGGCAGAACACTCCGGCGGGAAGTTCTCGGCGAGCTAGAGGCCGTGCCACCAACAGTGTGTTGCCTTCTTGGTATCCAAGAACCCCTCTTCGAGACATCACTGCTATTGTGAGGGTAATAATCGCAACCTCGATCTTCTGATTCTCTGTATGTGAACATGTTTTTTTATTTAATCTGAAGATCTCTTGTGTTTGTTGCATAGTATGGGTCAGTTTCTTGGTTTTTAATTTTATATTTTGGGGTTTTTTCTGTCTTGAATTTGAGCTGCTATGATCAATTCCAGTTTAGCTTGATTCTTTAGTGCACTTGTTCTTTGCTTTATTTGGTCAGGTTGTTTCATAAGTTAATTAGTTCAGAGAAATTAGATTCTAAGTTAATAAAAAATACTTTGGTTCCAATTTTGGATTTTGAAGTGTAGCCAGTGGGAGTGTGTTGTGTTTTGCATGAACTTGTCTCTAAATGTGTTTGGCATATAATGGTGGTGTGGTTTTTTTCAACTTCTTAACTGTGCCATAGTTATATTTTTTCCATGTGTAATTACTTAATCTAGTTTCGTGTTAAGGAATTTCTTATACTGAATTGCATCAGGTTGTACGCTTTTTGGGATAGAATAGAATAAGATTAAATTGCATTTATGATAATAGATTATCCTCCTCTAGCAGTTGATGGTACTGTTCTTAGAATTCTCTGTTTTAAAATCATGATTGGGTTATGTTCTAAATCCAGTTAAGGACTGTATAAGCTTTGTATCAAGTGCTCAATTTGAGATCCCAAATACATTGGTTGGTACTGAGCTTTGCACCAGATATTTGAGTGTCATATATGCTTGTTCTTCCAAAGTGTGTTGGGTCCTCTGGGTTGTAAAGGGTAATTTCAGTTGAGTCGTTTCAAGATTATTCAGTTTTGCTTGAGCTGGTTCTGCTTCATCCAGTATCTGGTGCTCAATTTGTGCACCAATTTGGTTGGCACTAAGCCTTGCCTGCACCAGTTGTTTGAGTGTCAAAGATATGCTCAGTCTTCCCAAATATTTAGTTTTCATGAATTAGAAGGGTTTTTCAGTTGGGTCATTTCATGGTGAAGCAAGGTTTTTGCTGCATCAGTTCTACTTCACTTTGTCCTTTCAATTGACTGCATATCATACATAGGTTTGGTCAACTCTTGTTGCTCCAAATAAGATTCTAGATGTATTTTTTTATCAGGCCATTGAAAGGACTAGAGCTCGGCAAAGAGAAATGGAAGGCCAAGAAATGCAGAGCCCAGTACCTGAGGGCCAAAGGCTTCTTGATTCTTCTGTGAGCAGATCAAGTGCTCAACTCGAGCACATGATCACTCCAGTCCCCACTGTTGGCATCAAGCCTCACGCACCTTTTGTTGGCAAGGTGCCAAAGATTTTGCTAGATATTGCCAATCAGAATGCCGAAGATTCAGAGTGTCTAACACCTCAGAAGAAACTCCTGAATTCAATTGACACAGTTGAAAAAGTGGTGAAGGAAGAATTGCAGAAGTTGAAAAGGACTCCTACAGCAAAGAAGGCCGAAAGGGAAAAAAGAGTCCGTACTCTAATGTCAATGCGATGAGTGCTACATTTTATTCTGATTTTTTTTTCCAGCAATTACTAACATGGATGCAAACAGCGGGGTTTTGAAGACAGGAGAATGGACAAGAAGCCTGCGTGGTGAGATTGATCATCTTCTGATGATATCTTCTTAGACTCAATATTACAAATAGTTTAGTTAGTTTAGTTTACTTTGTTTGAGATTTAACAACTAGCTGAAGGATATGGCATAAGGTCTTTACATACCTTCTCCTCAATGGTATGTTGTATTTGGCAGTGGATATCCAGATGACTAGTGTACATACATAGACCATATTTGATTTTAGTGTTCATCAAGGGGTCTTTGCAAATGTAACAAGTACAATACTCTTATCAAGTATTAAGATGTTTTTTCCTTCTTCTTAAGTGTTTTTCCCCCCCAACTTCTGGCTGGCATAATGTTTTAACAGGTTGTCTGTTGGTTGCATTTGTAGTTCATTTAGGACTGAAACAATTTAGTAGACAACTGAGGCTGAGGACATTACTGATGTTTTTTCCAGTTCAGACTGTTCAGTATGCTCAAAATAAGTCACTGAGTTAGGCTCAAAATGATTGCTTATTGTTCAATGAGAATGGTCAGATTGAAATAAACAATGTTGGAGCTCCTATATGTTTAAAGCCAGGAAACTAGTTCTCTTCACCTTTTGATGATCCATTGATCATTAATATCAGATTGTAGGCTTTTCTTGTTGTGTCTCTTGCTTGTATGAATAAATGAGTGTAAAAATTGTAGCAATATTAGGCCTCTTATTGGGTAAAACTTCTTGGCTTGTAGAGGTAATTGGCACACCAAACAGGAGTTGCAATTTTCATATGCTGCATGATATTTATTATAGAAAAAATTACAATCTATGTAATTTGAGGTCAAGTAGGTAACTAGAATTATGTAAGTAAATTTAACTAATAATCTAAATTTAGTTATGGTTATATTTCTAAG
>JAYMTF010004479.1:0-13089 GCA_036897485.1 Pelargonium nanum | reverse complement strand
CTAAAAACACACACAAAAAAAAAAAAAAAAAAAAAAAAAAGGGTTGTACTGACAAGACACTCGAGACTGCTATATCACAAACTTCAGGTGTCATTATAAATCATAATTCTGTCCTTACATGTCATTTGGTATACAATGAAAGTTTGTGCACTAAGATAAAACCAAATTATATGGACAAAGTAGTCATAGTTTGGTAGTAAAAGTACCTAAATTTGAAGAGAGTTGGGCAGCATTCGATCATGAACATACTTTAGTTTCTCTGCATAAAAAACAAATAATAATCCATATGTGATCAATGCAATTTAACAAAAGCTTAATAATCTTCACATCCAATCATGATTTTTATTATGCAAAACTCATCATCTTTAGTTACTTGTCACTTTGAAAATCTGTATAACAGATGCAACTAACCAGTGGAATGATACCGTCCACTTAATAAGAAATATTAACAAGGTACGTAAAGTTTCAAGAGAGTACTAGAAACTATATATATAAGCAATCTGCCAAGAAATCAGGAAATTAAACGGTTCTTTGATCTGAGGGATCAAGAAACTGACTCAAATTAATGGGCCAAGACAGTAGAAACTAGCAATCTACCAAGAATTCAGGATCAGCTAAGTCTGAGATTAACTATTTAACTCAAACTAAAGAAAAACTTGGGGAATAACAAATAAAAGATCCAATGAATGTACAGACAACACAGAAATCGTACAGTGCCAATGTATTCATTTCAATCTTATTATTTGCATAAAGGATCAGATCTTACACTGACTTGTGATGAACTGCCAAAGCAAACTTCAACACCCTTTCCTCCAATTTCAGCGATCAGGCACTGAAATCCATATGTCTCGATCTCAGCTATTACTTTCTCAATAACTGTTTCTGATAGCACTGATTCATCTGGTCAAGGGAAATGTACTATACATCTAAATGGAGTAGAATGAAGTTTTTTTTTTTTACTTCATATCAGCTGTTCAGTAAGTGGCTTCATGAAAGTGGGTATAAAAATCAACAACTATGAACACCTGCATATCTCCGCTTAAAATGAACAAATGATGCAGACTGATAAATGGCAGATATTATAAAGATAAATGCAAATTAATATGTATACATATGAAAACATGTATCATTACAATGTCTAATCACTCATTAATCCATGCAATCTTGACAAGATTACCATGATCTGCATCACTAAAAGTCTAAAATATTGTCTTGTTAGGATTACATATTTCTCTTAATCACTGTTTCTTTTCTGTTTTAAGGTTTATTCTATACATGCCTATATCAATTATCAAACTAGCTTCCTGTCAACTTTACTCATGCTAAGGATCCCCAGTCCCCACTTAATGTTCCAATTCTCTCCACTTTCATATGCATTCGCCATAGCATGCGTCTCCAAAGAGAAAACACTGGTAACCGCTACTTAAATAGACAGCATATGTTAGCTATCTAATCAGAAACTCAGGCCATTTTACACTTTAAAATTGGATAGATATGTAAGCTAGGACTAAAGGGTATATATGGCAACCATGACTAAAGTTAGTCAAATACATCTAAACTATACTAACTTCATGCATGAATCATGGAATATGAACAGAACATGTTTGACATACAGAAAAACAATACCAGCATAATATAATAAGAAAACTGTAAATAGATGGATACAGGTAGGCAACAACGTCAGGACACAGCCTCCACCACCAGCTCCTGTCAACTTGGAAGCTAATTTGTATTTCAATGTTGTTCGAAGAACAGTTTCTATTGATGCATGGCTGACTCCCATACATTGTAGGAGACCTTGGTTCATTTCCATCAACTCTTCTATCTTCTCTTCCTTCTCAACAATGGACAGAGCATCAGAAGCAGGTGACTGGATGACGTTGGAAAATTCCTTGCTTATAGAGTCAACGGCACTAAACACAGAACCCATAGCATCTGGATGCCTTATAGTCCTCTCTGAAACACCAGCAACTAAAGCCTTTGTGTTCCTCCCAACTTTTGTGTTTGTAATGAGCATCTTAAGTACCATATTAGATTTGATGCGAGTCAAACTCCCTGACTTGAACTTGATCATGTTGCCTGTCACATCAGAATTTTCAATTTCAAGCCTTCAAATAAAATCAAGCTCTTTCCTTTGCGTAATTAAGATATTGATCCCAAGAAGAAAAACAGATACATCTACCTTATTGCTACCAAAACCTAAGGAAACAAGGTACTTTGATGAAAGTGAAAGAGTATAAACTCATACTCAACAAGAATGTCCAATAGTGACAGATTTCTTATTCTTATTCTCCACATGGTGTTAGAGTTGAGGAAAAGAGAACATTCTCCTGAGCCACAAAGAGGTTTATACTATAGTCTATGATCCAAAAGGTTCCAAATCATTGAACAACACACTAATTCCATTGTAATTACAGATATCCCGAATTCTACAGAAATACACTCTCTCTACAAATTTCCAGTGCTACTTGTGCTTTATGGCACTGAACCATCAATTCACAAGTATGGGCAGTAACGGATAGCAAGATGTGGAACACATTCCACGTTGGAGATAATAATCCTCGTTCAGGCAGCCTGAAAGGTAGTCCTTACATCTTCCTTATCTAAAAGATTGTTAGCACTAGAATAGTTAATTAGCTATAATGCTCAGCTTATAATTTTAATATGCTGTAACATTACAATTTGATCCAGGGAATGTTTGACTCCTAAATCTTAACTTTATGATGCGGAGACAAAGCAAAATGCTTGAAGCTATAAAGTTGATGGAAAGCAGATCACAAAAATCACATACCATATGTGCTGACCGTGTTGTCAATCCCAGATGGCTTTCCATGAATTATCTTTTCACCTACAAAAGCCCATTTGTCAACCAACTCAAGCTCATTTTCTCCAAATGACAACCACTCCTGGTGGCTCATGTCCAAACTCAAAGCATCTGAGGAAGCAAGCAAAGCAGCCGAGAGAGCGACACAAAGTGCTGCAGATGAACCCAGACCAGAACCTAATGGAAGTTCAGATGTGACAACCACTTCGGCGGGCTTAAATCTGATACACCAAGAGAATCATGTCAGAGACGAAAATGTTACAAGAAAGATAGTAGACTATCCATACCAACACTTAAGGGATACCCTTGTATACAGGAGTACATCCAGAGAAAAGCTGTCATTCCACCAGCAAGTCCAATTTTTGCTTCGGGAATATTTTGTTCTTCAACTAAAGCTGCAATTGACTTTAAGGTGTCACTTGAGCATGTAGTGGGTATTGAAGAGAAGGGACAATCCAGTCCGGAAAGAGCTTCTTTGATTTTTCCAATTGGCCAAGAAAATTCTAGAGTCATATCCTTCAGATGGAGCTTTAGTGTATCATTATTCTCTACAAGAACAAAGAGCAGAAACATCCTGTTAGATTCCAGACCAAGCCACAAAAAGAAAAAGAGGTCGTGGGCTGGGCTCAATCACACTTGAGTCACTTGACTTCCCCTCACCCCAAAATAAATCAGAGTGTGGGAGAGGAAGAGATTGGCAAATACAGAAGAAGAAACTTATTCAAAGACAGCACACATGAACAAAAGTTCAATCTTGTAAATAGTATCTGAACCAGATAATGAGACAAGATAGCGTCACCACATGACTTATTCATACACCAAATTAAGAATCATATGACCTCACTTTATACAAAATCATCATTAACATATACAATAAGTTGAAATTTGAAAGCAACAAGTTTGTGTTCAGAAGTTAGGAAATCGAGCAAAGACTATAATCAATTTAATCAAACTCTTGAGGTCTCAGGTTCGAGCCTCTGTTGTTATGCTTGCTTATCAAAAATATAATCAAACTCTTAGTTCTCCAAATTGGTCAGATATGAAACTGAACAGAAATCAGCAGCTTAGTTTGGAATGGGACATAGGTCTATAATCCCACAATTTCAAAACCAAAAGGATATGTTTTGACAAATCATTCAAAACTTAGGGAAAAGTTAAAATCATCACAAAATCTCAAAAGAGCACACTCCAGTCAACAATCCCATAAAACCCAAATCAAATCTGCCTCAGAA
Organism: Pelargonium nanum; assembly: GCA_036897485.1. Lineage (NCBI taxonomy): Eukaryota > Viridiplantae > Streptophyta > Magnoliopsida > Geraniales > Geraniaceae > Pelargonium > Pelargonium nanum. Next base: position 9,033 of record JAYMTF010004479.1, on the reverse strand, counting down.
ACTAAGCTCCAACAAAATTCAGCCCTAAATGGCTATCGCGGTATTACAATTTACAACCTAAACAGATTACAGATGCAGAGAGAGTGATAGAGAGGATAGAGAAGGTACCAGAATGAGGGAGAAAATGCAGAGAGACGGAGGTGGATAGATTAATGGAGGCAGCCACCGCCGTGGCTCCATGGACAACGGCGTGCTCGCCGGCGAGTATGATCTTCCCGGGAGCTCTTGCTTTCACCTCCATCTCCGATATACTTTTTCAATTGATTTCAAATTTCTTGTGTTGATGTTGGGGGTCTGTCTGGAGCTCACGCTCACACAGGAGCTGATGAGACTGAGAAAATTGACTCATCGATGACCAAGATGCCTCATTTTTCAGCATTCGCATCCTGCAAAATTAATTTTTTATTGCTACTCTCGCTATTTGCGGTGACGAACAAATTTTCTAATATCTAATCAATTTGAGCTGCTTTTGGATTAAAATTTGAATGACAGTCATTTTCTTTGTTATTTCATTAATAAAAATGTTAAAAAATAAAATCTATCAAAATATTCATACATTAAAAAAATATTTAAATAATTATGAAAACAAAAGTTTTTTGTAATAAAGTTTTTTTCGCTTTTAAATCATTTACAAAAAAAAAAAAATAATAACAATCAGCTTTTTTTGACTGAACATAATAGTCACTTCAATTGGAATTATGATTTTTTTTTTAAAAAATTCTCTATTTTTTTAAAAAAAAAATTCAGATATAAGGAAGGAAAAAAACTCGTTATAATGTTTATTACAAAAACTTATATCAACTAAAAGCATAAATTACAAATTTTGAAAGTTTAAGTCATAATGTAAAAGACTAAAAAAATATAAAATGAAATCTCATTTCATTCAAATTAAGTGGAAATCGAACGAGAATGAGGAGTATGTTTTAATTCAAACACCACTATTGAATTTCTCGTTCACATTCACATTTTTCTTTCACATTCGTAAACCAAAACTCTTGATTCAAACATTACCTAAATGTATATTTTAAATTTAAATTTCATATGATTGTTATTTAAAATTCTTCACATTTGCATTTGAAAATACAAAATTTGGAATGACAAATATCAAATATAAACATATGTCCCTCAATATTTATTGTCAATTCACTTCAGAATTCGATATACACAGATCAAATATGTATGTAGTACTTGCAATAGTATTTTACAGAAACAGAACTCATTTCCTCATATATTTGCAAGCTCTTCTTGGAGAGTGCCATAAATCTTCTCCACAAAGTTAAGAAGGAAACAATCTGAGCCATGTTTGGCCACTAAGGACACTGACACAGGAAGGTTCTCATACACTCCCAGTGGTATGCTCACCTGTTGAACACATCATTCAATCCAGAGGTTTTAGATATATCGACGAATGAACAAGATTATCATGTGTTGCATGCTTTAGAAACAACGGAAGAGATGCAGAACCTGGCAGAACCCGGATACTCCAGCAATGGACAGCAAGCTGAAAGCCCTGGCACGAAAAGTTTCGAGTTTTGTTGGATCTGTCTGCACTTTTGGCGGGTGCCCTGGAACCGTGGGGATCACAAGGATACCACAATCCTGATATTAAAAAGATCAATTCCCCGAGAGAGAAATGGCATTCATTATCAATGCATCATGTCGTAAACATGTAATGTAAGAGCCTACCAATCTCATCAAACTAGTTATTGCATCGCATATCGCAAAAACAGGGTAGGTGCTTTATAAACAACAAATCTAATGGTCTTTCTTTCAGTATGATGTTGCTTTGATAGGATCATACTCGGTTCGATTCACAGTAACATAAGATAGCTTTGCAAAATATATGACCAAAGGAACATTGAGAGAGAGAGTACCCCGAGAAGAGCAGTGAGAGCAGCGCGTAATTCAGTCTTCACGGAGTGACAGACATCAATATTTTCCTCTGTTGCTCCAAGGGCTTCCCATACCCGTTCATGAATTCCTGAACCTAAATCAGGTTTCACTGTGCTCACCCATTCGCCATGGTTACTCTTGAATTCATACCTAGGTTCGAAACAACAATAAAATTCAGGAACAAAATTACAAACATTATTAGTGAAGCACCAAGTATTGTTCAACTTGATAGAATCTATTATTAAGATCCTGAAAAACTTCTTCTGACAAAACTGCACCTTTGAAGCAACCGCATGGAAGTTGAAAGGGCTGTCAAGGATGGTATGCTGAACTCTTGACCATCCTTTCTTGCTGTCATGAAATGCTTCAAGCTCGGAACTTTTTCCTCAACATATTCCCCCAATACTACTTGCTTTAAAATGTAACCTGCATTTGGTAAAGAGTTATGCGATAACCTCCCTCGATCAAAAACAAACTAATGCATATACTTAGGAATTAGGATACACAATATGATGCCAACAAGCATTGACACTGTTTCATTCTAGATTACACAGCATCTCTTGTGAGTCAGATTTGTCCTTTTACAGCATTAAAGATGAAAATTGTATCATGTTTATGCTTGAAAAAATACTGTATAACTAAAATGTATTTGATTGATTGGTAAACGCTTTATGAACTCTAAGAGTCTTCAAATGTTCTGAAGTAGAGCATGACGATAATAAAAGCTGAATTATATGGTTAATTCACTTACCCCCAAATAACTTCTCCACTGATCTGACAAGAGCTTGAGTTACACGATCAGTCGGAATGCTTAAAAGCTTGAAACAATCCTCTGCAATAATCATCTGGCTGGGTTCTACAGGATCCACAGAGGACAATTTTGGCAGTAGCACACGTCCTACCCGATTCAAAATCACAGGATCCCTAGCAAACCATCCTAAATGAGAGTTTGGTGTCACAGGACCGTCTTGTCAAATAAAAGAGCCCTATAGACTAGGGAGGGTTGATCACTCCAACATGACATCAGTTGCAAAGGCACACTCAGCCAGTATAATTACATAAATAATTTTGATGAAAACCTAACACAGACACGAGATGTTAAAATTACTCAAACAGGAAGAAACCATTTGACCGGAAGTTTTGATGAAAACCTAACACATGACATATGCAGGTTCCTTACCCACAGTGTCAAAGCTTTGTGCCATTGGAATAACTCCAGAGGTAGAAACAACACCGTGTGAAGGCCGAATACCAAAAATTCCACAATATGATGCGGGGACTCGTACACTTCCTCCCGTGTCAGTACCTGACACAGAGAAAAGCCTTTGCTTCAGCCAGTTAAAGAGAGATAAGGAAACCACCAAAAACCTTACAAGATAACAATCACCTAAGGAGAAATCTACTAGCTTTGCACCAACCGCTACAGCAGATCCACTAGAAGAACCTCCAGGTACCCGGTCTGGTGCACATGGATTTGTGGGTGTGCCATAATGTTTGTTTTCTCCATTTATGCTGTCAATGTAGCTAGGTATTCAATTACAATGACTACAAGTTTGATAGAAGATCAAATTTAAGATGGGAAACTCATAAAATTAACACTCTTCACAACTTGAATAATGAAATGATTCCTAAATGATACCATCTAGCTACAAGTGAATTGATTCCTAAATGATACAATCTAGCAGTGGCAGAGCCAGAATTTTGATCAAGAAAGGCACAAAATGCTTCAGTTCAAAAAATTGACATAAAAGGGAATAGAATCCCGAACCTCCCTAAGTTAAAGGAGGGCACCAGTACCACTAGGCCGAGGCATTTTTGTTGAAATTATTGAATTTCACTCGCATATAAAGGAGTCTTGGTAGGCCAGCATAGGCCCGTGCCTACTATGGCCGCCCCTAGCTCCGCCATTGCCATATAGCAATATGAAGTTCTAAACAAATATACCACACACACATTAATTTCTGGGTCAAATTAACCTGTAAGCCATTTCATCCATGACAGTTAAGCCAAGAGAAGTAGCTCCTCCACTCAAGATGGCCAAAACAGCAGGTGCTGTTGATTGAGCAGCCAAGTGAGTCCTTGCCCAATCTGGATTCCCAAACCCACTCACATGTCCTTCCACATCAAATCTGCTTCCACATCAGGACACAAAAACATAAGCTGTACATTACAGATCAAAATCAACACAAACAGAAAGTCCACAAGAACATATGGGTGGAACCCAAAATCTTAGACTGGAAAATGAATTGAAAAGCACACAAAAACAAGGAAAATAATCTGAATTCTCAAGTACCCACTAATGAAGTTAGTGAGGAAAATCAGAAGATATCATGAATTAAAATTGTTAAGACGAGAGATTATGGATAGAGGGACCCACATATCTTTGATGGCAAAAGTAAGGCCGTTTAGAGGGAGCTCATGAGACGAAGAGTTCGGCCGTAGCACCAATTTCTCCATGAAAGCTCCATAAGCTGAGGCTGTTGCCATGGAAGCAAGACTCTGCTACTGTGATTGATTGCTAAGATGTGATGTTGTCAAGGCAACATATGAGAGTTACAAGACCAAACGGTACCGTCTCTTGTACAGGTACACCTTATCCAAAAAATAATGAGAAAAGAAGGCAGACAATGTAAGTTTGCCTACACAAGTGTGAACTTCACACTTGTGCTTGAATGATTAGACAAAGAGTTATATAGAAGGCCCAAAAAAGAGTTGTATAGTAGACCCGGTAAGAGAAGATAGAGAGTCTAAGCGGGCTTGAAGGATAGATGAAGAGTTTTATAAGATGCCCAAAGAAAGGATAATGAAGCCCGATGAGAAAGAATAGATAAAGAATTTAATTATACAAAATTTGGGGTGTCAGGAATTGAACCTATGACCTCAGGAAGTCTTCGTTTATTCTTTTAATACTATATTCCAACAGTGACATTTTTTCAACTAAGTGAGTACGCAACAAATACATCATTTTTGTATGCGTTATCCACTCCAAAATTGTCAGATCAGATATTTGTTTTCTAAAAAAATAAAACTTAAAAACATATGTCACCTAAGATTGATTGGATGGTATAGTTACAAATGAGACTAAATTGAAACAAAAGTATATAGTTTAAGTACCAAATTGGAATGATATAAAGAAAATAAATTGGTAACAGTCGAACGTTACAACAAAATGTGGAGACCAAAGTGGGTTGGGCACTCTTTTTCTGCACTCTTTGGTCGCGACTATAATGGTGATGTTTACTTTTGAGCAAATTGATCGTTTTGTCGTGTAGTGAGTCACATTCGAGACTACTCCAAGGAAAGCCACAACATTTAGCCAATAAGAAAGGTTCTCAACACGCCTCGTCAAACCACCTCCTAGATCATTGCAACGTCTTGCTTTGTCGGTGCACTAAAACGTTGCAAGTAGCGGTAGAGGCTCTTATTAAGAGATCCACATCTCCCTATAATGCTAGAAGAGAATACAAGAACTTCGAATCTCATTTAGAACTTGTGGCCGGGACGTCCTAAATGCTAGAACTTCAACATCTGAAGCAGACACTGGTCATCCAACAACAACCACACGACAACATGTTTTGAGCACGATTTGTAAGTATAAATATTTTTTGATAAGAAGAATGAGATCTCATAATGTACAAGAACTTCTCTCTCTCGAGGGGTGACTTGGATTCTCTTGATTGAGATTTTTACTGTCACACCCATTTTTGGTTTCCCGGAAACTCACCCTTGCGCAGGCATGCACCAAGATCTCCATATAAGTGATTGGATTCTCAAGCTCCACCCTCAAAGACCCGAGCCTCCAACTCAATTCCCAAACTTCAACACTTTGAATATTTCCAAGACACTTAAAAATCTATTTAATGATTACCCAATTTTGATCATACCTACTTTGTTCAATGCACCATCTCTCATTTGCATTCAGAATCCTTGCTGTATCCAGTTGGATTCATTAACAAATGTAATTACTACACAGTACTCCAACATTAAAATGATCATAATTTCATTGTAATACACAATCAATACACTCTTTGAGAGATCTGTATCAAATAAAGTAAACATCCTAAATCTTGCATAAAATAGCCAATGAATCAACTCATTTGCAAGTAAATTAAGAAAACAAAAACAATGCCCTTAAGAGTTCATTGACTTCCTCAACATTCCTACGTCCCGAAAATCCCACGCACGACTGAGAAATCGAATTTGTTAAACGATTTGGAACCGGACCAACGCAAGGCGATCTCTTGATCCCATTCAAGCCCCCTCTTTTTCTTAATCCCCCGAAAAGGCTGAATGGAATAAGCAAAATGTTGCCTCGCCCTCGCAAGATCACGAAAACACGAGCCATTGCCCAACTCGAGGCTAAGATCACCACGAAGAGGCAACGGATCAAACCAAAACGACTCTTTCTTTGCCAGTTCCACTTGGTAAGTGTCCCCCGTGTCAACGTCATGGACGAATACTTGCACGGGCGTCCAAGCATCGAGGGCCCTCCTCCCGGCCTCGTTGAGCCTCAGCACGACGTGCTCTTCGAACTCCCGGGAAGGCGGGATCTTGAGGCTGTCCCACCGCAGATTATCGGTCGTGAGCTTTAGCCTAAACGGCCATTGATTGCTACTTTCAGGTGAAACATTGCACTTCCACCAGCTACTGCTGTCATGCTCTCTACTCAGAATTTGACTCTTCCACATTTTGTGTATGTTGAAATGAAAATATTGCAAAAAACTATGGTTTTATATAGGATTTTTGAGGTTTAGTGTCATTAAAACCCTTTTTGTAGCACCCTTTTTTGTGCAAATAATCATTAATTGTATCCAATTTTTTGGCTTTTGAATATTGAATCGTACGGTTTTGCTTGTTTCGGCATTGAAAGCTGATTTGCTAAATCCTTAAAGTCTGTGCGTACCACGATCTAGCCAACTGTATTATTTTAAGATTACAGTAAGAGACACACCTGGCAGACCAAACCATATTTATCTGCTAATTAATGTATTTTTCCTTGTATTCCTATCTCTAGAAAAAACTCAAAATGTTCATCAAATCTCATATGTTTGTTAAAAGAATCATATCTATCTAAAATTTGGAAGAATCTGAAAAAGAGATGTCAAAATATTTATATGGAACTGAAACATTGACCAAATATTTTCTTCAAATTGAGTTACTGGCTATGGGCATTATATGTGACATATAGTTTTGACTTACATCAAGTAAACAACATCATAATCTTTGACTCATATCAATCCTTATAGGGATAAATTTGGTTTGCTACAGAATGGTACAAAAACATAAATTTTTATTTGTCATTGTTTTATTTCACTTTAAATTTTAAACACAGAAGATCATCCACCACAAAATCTGTAAAAGGATCATAATTTTTTTAGATATATGAATAAAATTATTGGTGGGCTAATGTCATTTAATTTTTTGACATAAATTTTAGCCTATTTTTGTGTTGATCTTATATAAATTTTCAGGAGATATATTATGACTATAATTTATTAAAATATTTTTTATTAGTTAATTTTGTCAATTTTAAGTTACAATTTGTCAAATATAAAAAACCATAAATTATTAAATGTGTGTTTGATTCTTCTTTTTATAATAAAAACTATCAAAACTCATGTTTAAGAATTATTTTTAAAATATATTGACATATCAACAAATAAAAAAAAACTACTCGTTATAACGGCTGAATGTGTATGAACAAAATGCACAAATAGAGGTTTATTTCACACAATAAATTCATACTATAATATATTATAATTGGTGAAAATGGATATGAGATTGACACATAAGCAAATTTCCATGCTATTAACTAATAATATTATGGGTAAAATATTTCTAGACCCTCTGGACTTGTTTTCATTTGAGAGTTGGCCCCTATTTAGGGTTTTGCTTCTTTTCGAACCCTGGACTTGCATATTTTTATTTCTTAGTCCAACTAACTTGCAATACCCGGTTTTGACTGACACGTAAGCCGGGACCGCCATGTCATCTCCGCCACGTCAGAAGCCGTCGCCACGTCAGCCAAGAACCACAGCGTTTATTATTATTTTTTTGTTTCAAACTACCAAACGACAACGTTTGAATCTCTATGGATTTCAGAACACCCACAACCCTCTGCAACCGTTCTCTTTCCTCACCTCCGCCGCCGTCCCCTTTCCTCACCTCCGCCACCGTCTTCTTCCCTCCACTCCTCCACCGTCGTCTTCCCTCCCCTCGTCCGCCGTCTATTGCCGCGAGTACCTCCTCACGATATACAACCATGCTCTTTCTTTCATTCTCTGTCATGCATGTGGTTGAGGTTTGGTGACGACGATAATGATGCAATCGTCTCTGTATCTATTGATTTCTCTCAATTCTGATACTAATGGCAATGTGTAAACTGACATGGACTTGCTTACTGTGCTTGATATTGAGCGGTGTGTGAGATAGCAAAAGTCCAAGAGTCAAGTTAAAAAATATAAAAATTGGATTTGAAATCCTGGATTTGTTGATACTGGTGTCTGATTCTGATTGATTTGTCTGCGATTAAGAAGGCGATTGTTCCTGAGGTGGATGAGATTTCTAATTACAGTGATGATAGTAGGGTTAAGAGTCGGAGATGAGTGAGGACCAAGGAGTTCTGGGATTTGGACGAGAGCCAATTTGGGGAGTGGGAGCCAATTCGGGCTCTGAAGATCAGGTTGAGGGAAGACGACAGTGGCGGATGGGAGGGAAAACGACGGTGGCGGAGGGGAGAGAAGATGACGTCGGCGGATGTGAGGGAAGAGGGTTGCAGCTGGTTTTGGGTGTTTTGAAATCCAAGGAGATTAAACGTTGTCGTTTGGGTGTTTAAGTGACATGTCATGCTTGGCTGGTACAAGATTCTGACGTGGCGGAGATGACATGGCGGTCCCGGCTTACGTGTCAGTCAAAACCGGATATTGCAGGTTAGTTGGACTAAGAAATAAAAATATGCAAGTCCAGGGTTTGAAAAGAAGCAAAACCCTAAATAGGGGCCAACTCTCAAATGAAAACAAGTCCAGGGGGTCTACAAATATTTTACCCTAATATTATAACAACAGTCTTCACTATGTCATAAACTAATATGTAATAAATTATTACACTTCTTATTAGAGAATTATAGGAATAGTAGGCTTT
>JAYMTF010004478.1:0-13092 GCA_036897485.1 Pelargonium nanum | reverse complement strand
AGAGCTAAAGGTGAAGGAGATCAAGAATGGAAGACTAGCCATGTTCTCAATGTTTGGGTTCTTTGTTCAGGCCATTGTGACAGGAAAGGGACCATTGGAGAACTTGGCTGATCACTTGGCAGACCCAGTGAACAACAATGCTTGGGCTTTTGCCACAAACTTTGTTCCTGGAAAGTGAGTGGGATTGAGTCAATGTTTGTTCTATCTTGTTCAATTATTGTACAATTAATGATAACTATGGAAGAGAATCTTGTGATGCATTAATAGTTCTTGCATACATATTTCTGGCTAGGCTGCAGATTTCATTTATTGAATAAATCAATTCTTGAATTACAAAATGAAAACAGAACTAGTAACATAACTGGATCAATGGAGAACCTGGCTCACCACCTACCAGACCTCTTTTGAACAGTCTTTGGGCCTTTGCCCCTAGTTTTGTATTGTTTGGGCCTAAACAATTACATAAACATAGACTTATGAGGATTTAAAAATAAATAAATTCATTTCAATTTACATAAACTCAAAATGTTTTTTCCTTCTTTTTTGTGTTTCTTCTTAAGTTTAGTAACTTATATTTTTCTAAGAATTATTAGCTGACTTACTACTCATTCTGTTCCAAATGAGTGCAATTGTTTCTGGTTTGTAAAAAATCTAATTAGAAGTTACTTAGCATAGTATATTTATTTTCTATCTTTATAATCATGTGTTAAAAGTTGCTAATAAATTAATTATAAAGATATTGTTAACAATTCATGCATAACTAATTTTGTATCGTGGTCTAACTCTCTAGTTTATTATTATATATTTTTTAATCCATTGAGAAACATGTTTCACCATTTTATTTAAAACTCATAGACGTTTAGATAGAAAAATACAGGAAAATTTTAAAAATCTTCTTTAATATAAATAATGAAATTAATGACAGTACCAGAACATTAATTGATGATGAGAGAAAATAAGAACTTTATTGGAATTTCCTTATGTTCTCACTCCATTTTGACTAAAAAAACCACTCAATTGCTCATGCATTTGTATGCATTAGAGGTCCTTTCATATTAACATATGATTAATACTAATTAATGGCCAACAAAATACATTCAAGCTCATGATCTATTCATCTTATATAATTATCTAACTACAAGAAAGGAAACATGATGGACCTACCACCTTACAACACATGCCATGGAACATTTATCCCCAATCCCCCATATCATTGATATCAACAAAAATATATGACATATATAGCATGAGAGAAATAAAATAAACTTATTCTTGTTCTAAAATTGTAGGTGTGTGTATATATATATATATTCTAAATATCTCAAATTTTGTATATAAATTTTATTAAATATTAAAATTCCTATAAGACCTAATCATATTTTTATTGAAAAATATTTATTGACATATAAATTATTACTTATAAAAATAAAACATCATATCTATTTGAACATTGAAGACAAATAACTTTATTAGAATAATCATTTACAAGTAATAATAAATGAAAGTAGATGAATGAAATAGAAAAGGTTGAAAATGGGTTCTAAGGCATATAATTTAATCAAAAGTTATGCTTCATATCAAAGCCTCCATTTCTCTCCCAAATGGAGTCTTTTATCTTCTCCCAAGCCATGATGATTTTCAAGAAAGGCACAATTCTTGTTTAATTAGTAACTTATTATATTAATTAACTTCTCCAAATTAAAGTTGATATGGTTAGGTTTTAGCCAAATTATATGGGCAATACTACCCTTCTTAAAAAAATATATAAAAAAATCTTGCCCAAGTCTTATCTTGGTACCATTAAAAAATGTACTACTAGATAAGCCTAACAACTCATTATAGAAATATATCAAAAGTTATGGGTAAAATTATAAGATGAGCCCATTTGAGCCTAAATGTAATTATAGTTCATTAAATGCTCTTACATTTGAGGTGTATTAATGCATGCAATTGTAGAAGATAAAATGGACCCATTTGACACATTGATGGAGGTATTGATAAATTCCATGGGGTTTCAAGATTTTTGAGTGTTTATGAAAAGTACATTGAACTAAAACTAAACCTAATTTTGTAGGTCAATCATGTGAATTTATTACATGGTTTTGATGGTACATAAAATATAAGATGTGGAACATGCTGCTTCTTAATTACAGGCATTGTGACAATTTTATTAATTCTTTTACTAATTTTTTTATATTTAGATATTTTTGTTTTATTTCATCAAAAAAATTTATTTATGCTTGACTATGTGAAATCAACCGTGAACGTGTGCATGTTGTTTTAGAGCTCGTGTCTATTATATCATAATCAACAATTAATAAATGAGCAATACAATTTGTTATCATGAGATTGACTCTCTTTAAACTCTCGTTTTCGACATAAAATATGATAACTTATCTAACTCACGAGCTACCATATTCTCAACGCAAAGCACAAAAGAAAATACAATTTTCTAAAGAGAATTTGTACTATTAAAACATTCTGAAAAAAAAAAACTTATCTTGCACTTTTCCCCATTGTCGACATTCAAAGCCTAAACATGTGTTTAATGAAACGAAACCCACTTTAGATTTTAAAACATTGCATATAAGATTTATTCAAATTTTCATTTAGTTGCAAAAATGAAATGAAACCACTTCAAAATCATATTATTATGGTGAAATTTTGTGTTAGGAAAATTATTAAATAAATTTTAAAAATAATGGTAGCTTGCTTGTTATATAGGACCACACCTTTTTATTTGACATTTACATCAATGGTACAGTTACAATATTTTTTCCCCCATTAATTAAGCTTCTCATTGTTTCTTTATTTTTCTAAATTTACCACCTTTCCCTGAAATATTACCTTACTTGTAGGAAAAAAAATTCAAATATAGGAACTTGTGTAAGCAAGAATATAAAAAATACTAAAATATAATATCCTCTAATGAATTTAAAACTAGAGTGGAATGAGAATTTGGTTAAACTATCAACTTCATGTACATTCTTGTTTCAATTTTTTTTAGAGAAAGTAAATTACTTAATTAAAAGTGCAAAAATAGGATTAAATACTCCATAAAAAAGGAAAATTAAGAATATACTTGGTTTGATCCATAATAACTTAAATATATACATGAAATGAAAAATATTCTTGCTAAAAAAATGCAATGACTGAGAAAATAGTTATGATTTGTGAAGGCTAAAAAAATTTGAGCCAAAATCTTAAGATATTAAAGAAAAACATGTATACATAGAAGACACAAATTTGAAGCTCCTTTCCTCAACCTCCTGTTGTTGGGGTTGACTCTCTCTCTCTCTCTTCACTTTTTGGCTAATTAATCAATATTTTTTTTCATACCCAGCTATAAATGCCATCTTGTTCACCATTTTAATTTTTTTTTGCTTTTCCTTTACTGCTTCTTCTCTCTCTCTTTCTGGTTTCCTCCATTGCAAACCAAGCTTTCTTTCCAGCTTTCTGAGGTCCCTCTCTCTTCTTCACATAACCCACCAACCAATTCACCCACCTTTACTTTTATTTATTTGTTTCTTTTATTTTTTGCCCATCTAAAATCCACACCATCTATTCTTTTCACACATAAAATTTCTCTATTTATCTTTCCCCATTTTTCCCCTTCAAAGATTGGATTTTTGTCTGGCCTTATTCACCATTTTCCATTTTTAATTTATCATTCTGCTCAATTCCCTTTGGCCCACTAGAGGCCACATCTCCTACTTGTAAACTACTCATCTGCAACTGATTTTTTCACCTTTTGGGCTTCTGGGTTTTGGTGGGTTTGTGTTATTTCAGGTCTGCATTTGCTTCTTCTATGCTCATTGAGTTCCTGCTGGTTAAAAAAGGAGCTTCTTCTCTTTTTCCCTTTGTTTTGCTTCTGTGGTGTGTGTGGTTGCCCTCAGGAAGAGAGGATCAAGGGGGGTTAGATTGGCCTTGGCCTTAGATCACTGCAAAGGTAAGTAAATGCTTTCTCTTTTGAAATCACTTTTTTGGGAGATTTACATTTCTCTTTTTCTGTCTCTTACTTGGATCATAAGTGATGCCTTCTTAAGTTTTGTCCCTTTTTCTTTTGTCTTCCCATAGATTTAGGCTTGTGGTTTTGGATATTGATGATGTAAGCACATTGAGTTAGTTCTTACTTGAATGTTGAATTTTTATTGTTTCTTTTATTTTTTTCATTACTATTGACTATGAGCAAATGGGTTCCTTCTTGGTTTATTAAATACTTGAAATAGTACTGGTTTTGTTTGGGAATCACCGTCTTTTAAATTGTCAATGTAGTAGCCATATATAGCTTCTTTAAATGCTGTGTTGGTTTCTCCTTTATTTCTCTGTTTGATGCCCTTATAGTTGGTTCAGTTGAAGTCAAGAATCTAATCTTTTTCAAATTGGTATTATCTTTCTATTTATGGGATTTGAGTGTAGAATCAGGATGAGGATACTTTGAATGAATTGATAACTTGTCTTACTGACTTACGTACCTTGTTCTGCCCGGAATCTGGCCGCAGTAACTGAAATTCACATCTGAAACCTTAGGAAGTTCAGTTATGTACTGCTTATATGAAAATGCATGGCGCTACATGACATGGTTTTACTATCCAATTACAGGTTGGGGATGTCTTGATTTTGCTTGCTGGAACTGAGTTGACTACTGTTAGTATCCGGGTTCATAAAAAATGTCATCTGATCAGGGTTCTTTGAAGGCGGAGATGTCAAAGAGGACATCATTTTTGGGTTTAAAGTTATGGGTTTTGATTGGTATATGTGTTGTTGTATTTATTGTGTTGATTCTTTGTGCGTTATCTATATGGGCTACATTTCGGAGGAGATCTAGAACCCGAGCAAAATTCTCCATTTCCCAAATACCTAACTTCTCAAAAGATATCAAAGTTGATAAGGTTGCTGCTCAGAGTTTACATGATCATCCTGAAAGTTTATTTGTTAATGTCAATGATAAATTTAGCGATAAGAACTCGGAGAAGATGGTAGTTCATTTTAGTACGAGCAAATCTATCGATCCTGACAATATTAGCCAGTGCAGTTCCGTTTATCAGCTTGAGAGAGGGTGTAGTTCACAGTCAGGAGAGGAAGGAAGCTCTGGGACTGCTTGGAAACACTCCTCGTCATATGGCGGACATGTGACGGCTTCTCCGTTAGTTGGCCTGCCAGAATTTTCTCATCTTGGGTGGGGTCACTGGTTTACTCTTAGAGATCTTCAATTCGCAACAAATCGGTTTTCGGCAGAGAATGTGCTTGGTGAGGGTGGATATGGGGTTGTCTACAAGGGAACATTGATCAATGGCACTGAGGTGGCAGTGAAGAAGCTTCTTAATAATATGTAAGGATACTTTAGAGACTCCGTACTTTATTGTATGATCCTTTGGTTTAATTTTGTTCTTACAATTGTATATGGGAATTGCCGAATCGGGTCTACAGGGGGCAGGCTGAGAAAGAATTTAGGGTAGAAGTGGAGGCTATAGGCCATGTTCGTCATAAGAATCTTGTGCGGCTTCTGGGTTATTGCGTTGAAGGTGTTCACAGGTAATATTCAATAACTCATTTACCTTTTACAGATGTATATATATTCTTCACTTTAATCTAGGTGCCTGACTTATTTTATCATCTTGTTATACCAGAAATTCTTACATCTTTTAATTGTTAAGTTTTGGTTTGAGCATGTTGCTGATAAATGATTCAACTCGGTTCTTATTAAATAGGCTGCTGGTGTATGAATATGTGAACAACGGAAACTTAGAACAATGGCTTCATGGGGCTATGCGTCAATATGGTACCCTAACTTGGGATGCTCGAATGAAGGTTGCTCTCGGTACTGCTAAGGCGTAAGTTCTTTCATTTCAATTGGTTTGGTATATGTTAGATTAGAAACCCTGTCTCCTTAATAGTTTGCTCCTTTGAATTTCAAATCACTTTAAATTGTAGTTCATCTTGGCTCATTCTCTTAAGCAGATGTTTTTTTATATAAATTTGACTATAAATATTCTGAGACTAAACTTGACTAAAGAGAGAATATTCTGTTGGCCTTGGAACTTGTAAGAATATGAAATCGATCTGCGTATTTGGTTGCAGGCTTGCTTATTTGCATGAAGCCATAGAACCAAAAGTTATTCACCGAGACATTAAATCAAGCAATATCTTGATTGATGATGAGTTTAATGCCAAGGTTTCTGATTTTGGATTGGCCAAGCTCTTGGATTCAGGAGAAAGTCACATCACAACTAGGGTGATGGGAACATTTGGGTACGTGTAAAGTTTATTTGCCCCTGCTATTATTTCATAGTCCATGTTTATAATACTCGATCTGATTGGTGTATGTCTCATATGGGAATTGCAGTTACGTGGCACCAGAGTATGCTAATACTGGCTTGTTAAACGAGAAGAGTGACATTTACAGTTTTGGTGTTCTTCTGCTAGAAGCAGTTACTGGTCGGGATCCTGTTGATTATGGTCGGCCTGCTAACGAGGTACCGAGTTATTATAAATTTGTAAAAATTTCTGCTTGCTTCTCTTATGGAAAGTATTTATTCTTGTGTGTTGAAAACATTTATTAATTACTTCTTATGCTCATGGCAGGGTAATCTTGTTGAATGGCTTAAGATGAAGGTAGGGACAAGAAAAGCCGAGGAAGTTTTGGACCCAAATCTTGAAGTTAAACCCCCAACACGTGCTCTAAAACGTTCACTTCTGGTAGCACTTAAGTGTGTTGACCCTGAGTCAGAGAAAAGACCCAAAATGAGTCAAGTGGTGCGAATGCTAGAAGCTGAAGAGTACCCATTTCGTGAGGTACCGAACAAGTTTTTACCTTAATTTCCACGATGACAAAAGTCTGAAATTTCAAATGATGAATCTTCATTTCTCTCTCATTATTGTGCATAACATTTGGGCTGTGGACTGTTCTTCAGGATCGGAGAAACAGGAAAAGTCGCACGATCAGCATGGATATTGAATCCATGAAAGAAATTTCCGGTTCAACTGATGTGGAAAACAAGGTTGAGGATGCTGAGAGCCGTATTTCTGATGCAACCCGTGGATAGGACTGACAACTACAACTGGAGTTTGAGTGGCTGCCTTCTCTTTGGTCAGACATAACGCTTTCGGTAACCATCGATGCATATACATCTTAAAGTTTGTTTTTTCGAGATTTAATTTATGAGAGAAATTGGATCGAAGATAGCCCACACTTGTATTGTGAAGCATTTCTTTTGTTTCAATACCATCTCTTCTCATATAAGTGTCGTGGAAATGGGAAAGAAAATGGAAAGAGGTGTGTCCAATCCCGTAAATGGGTGATCCGAGAGTTTTTTTGTACAGATTTGACTTGTGCTTTTCTCATATTCACCGATCTTGGACGGAGGATGACTTGACTGGTTTCACTTTTCTTTTTCTGCTTTTCAGTTATTCTTAATTTATTCTTTTGTATTAGCCATCAAAGTATTGAATCATTGAGCATTCTCTTTATTTCTTCTCTCTTGCATGCACTTTATTGCAGTAAAAACACAGTCAAGCATCACTCTTTTCTAGAGGAAATAGAACAGGAAAAAACCTGAAGAATGATGCTTACTCCATGGTGTTTCTTTTTCCACCTTTTGTTCCCATTTCCCGTGTTCTGGTTTCAGCTGAATCAATCTTCTTTTCCACTTTCTGCTCTCTGCACTTTGATCAACTATAATGCCTTGTCTCATTAGCGACCTAAACTCATTATGTGTCTCAGTTTCACCATCACTGCATCATTTGAACAGTTATCTTTTTCGGGTCCTGAATATTTGAATTCTTCAGTGCCTATATGCATAAGTTTATGTGAAGTGAGTGTGTGTGTAGGGTCAGTTTTGATTTGCAGGAGATAACATTGTCCTACATAAATGTACATGTCTTTGTCTCCTTGCATCAGTTTTCTTCCACATTCGACGTTGAATTCAAATTCAAGAGTTTAGGTTCCATCTCTGAACTATACAACGGTCGTGTCGGGTGTGCATTATCACATAAGATTGTCATTTTTACGTATGTTGCCTGTTGGAAAACACAGTAGGCCACTTTGTGCATGAAGGCAAAGGAGTGTACATGTGTATGTAGATTCTGGAAATGCATGAGCAGACAAAGAGACATGTCCATACATAGGTTGTTCATGTGTATATTGTGAGAACATTGAGTGCCAATTTTAAGGTATTGCATGCCAGAAAGGGTAGGGTAGGGGTAGGGAGAGAGGGACCACAGATAAGGTTGATGATCTTTGTCACAACTCACAAGCACAAGCAGTATTGATTTCAGGGATGAATTGATGGGTAGGGTAGGGTAGGGTAGGTGCTTGGTCCAGCTTAGCTGCATCACACTCTACTCTGGTGGTAGAAAAGAAACAAGACACCTCCTGACAACTTTGTGTTGGACCAGTGCTTCTATGCATTTGGCCCAATGTGTACCTTGCAGATTACAAATCAAACCCAAACTCTCAATACTTGGCTCTGTCATGTTTATTATGTCTTGTGTGGGTTGAGCTTCAAAGTCAGATTATGATTGGAAATTGATACTTCTCTCTCAAAATGATTGTTTTGTAATTTTTTTTTCTTCAAAATGAGTGATTTTACCCGTCTTACAAAATTAGTTGTGTATGAAATATTAATAGTACTTTTACAATAAATTATTCAGTTCTCTTGAGTTTGTTACAATACATATCTTTTGGATATAAGAAGAAATATACATGACTCGAACATAATACTTCAAGAGGACCAAACATCTTAAACCGCACGCCCTTGATTGCCACATAATTCAACATAAAATTATTATAAAAAACTTATGTTAGTTACAGTATTAGCATTCTGAATTTATGTTTCCGTTCGTGAAAGCATCACATGTCAAGAGCCGAGTTTGTTAAAGTTTAAATATTTTTAAGAACTTTGTTCGATAAATAAATAAGTGAAAATCTTTAGACGTCATGACATAGATAAATATTGATCGATAATTTCAAATTTAAGTTTTAAAGCCCTAAAAACTTAGCTATATAAAAACTAAAAATGTTCATTAGCCTACATAAATTGGTATTGACCACCGACTTACAAAACAACCACATAATTTCAAGGCACAAAACCAATAGCAATACAATGTGTAAGAGTTGACTTGTAATTAAGTTGATCACAATATGTTAAAACTTAAAACTAGTTATGGAACAAAGTTAATGTTATGTAAGTGACGAAAGTGAAAAAGGCATGTGCTCAATTGTAGACCTCAAAACATAGCAAAATGGTACAAGAAACCATCCATGTCGACAAGACAGTGATAGAGCTACAATCAATCATCAATCACAATCCATTGATTGGAGCCTGGAGGTAGCTTTTTCAGTCGTATTTTGCTTCTATAGTCATATAAATGAAAAATGCAATTTCGATATTGTGAAATCTTGTGGGAATGGGATGGCGATGGACTCTATCTATCATGCACATTCAACCTTGCGACCTCAAGAAAGTTAGGCGCCGAAACTTCTTGATGGGATCAACACATACATGCACAAAGTTAAGTATAGCAAGTAACATGAGTTGGTTTAGCTTATACTTTCTTTTTCTTTTGGGGTTTTGGTAGTTTCTCATATTATTTAGGGTTTGAGTTTAGTCGGGAGATACCAATGTAAGCATGCTTACGAGAAATTCTTATATATATATATATATATATATATATGAGTGTAAGAAATAATGGATCTTTAAAATATATACAGTTAGTCGTCATGGGTCGAGAGAACTGATTCCGTGCAACGCCCCAATCTTTCTCTAAATACTCTTCGACCAATAACATTAATGAATCGTAGGCCATATTTTATATCTTATTTTTTATTTTATTTTTTGTTTGTTTGTGTGTGTATAAACGTAACTAGACCGATATAGTCAATTAAGGTAATGTTTCAAGATTCAACTCTTCTCTAAGTTCACTAATCACAAATGAAAGGCCTTTTTTTCTTCCCTTAAACCCATACAAGAAGTTAAAATTAACAACACATCTCCTATTTGGTCATGAACTTTCTGCCCTCATTTTCATTGAAGAAAAAGACAAAAGAAAATCACTTATTCACATTTAATTTCACATACATCCATTTGAAAGCCAATGAGTGCTATAGCATTGTAGCCATGGGAGAGACAATGATAACACTCCAAATTAATATAGAGATCAAACAACCATGTTATCAAGAAACCTTGTGATGTTTCAGAAATGATCATAGCCTATGCCTATAACAAGCATTCCCATCCACCACATTTGCTCCAATTTAAGCCTTACACTTCCTATATTGGCAAACATCAAGCAAACTCCAAATTCCCTTCAAGGAAAATAACATCATTCACTTTCTAGCAAAACTCAAAATCAAGTAGCTAATTTTGCAAGAAACATAAAAACTCCAAACATGTATAATATAATAAGTATATAACAATAACTCATCTCCCATAAGTTAGAAATATGCATTAAAAACCTCTTTAGCTAGCTAAGCCATTCCTGAATATTCTTGTACATTAATTTGGCTCTTGTTTGTGATGAACAAATGGTGGAACCAAATCTTGCAACATGCCATAGTCTTGAACTTGGAGCTGCTGTTGTTGGGGAAGAAGAAGGTGCTGATAGTACAATGAGCTAGGGTTTCCACTGGATCGATTTGGAAGTAATTGAGAGAGGAAGTCCTGAGGAAAAATGGGTGGCATTGATGATGAAGCCAAAAGGGAAGGTGGTATCATCCCAGCATTGCCTCTGAGAGTCACTGGACATTGATGATTGTGCTGTCCTTCATAAGTTGTGATCACAATTGATGGATCTTGGAACGATCTTTCGACGCGCTTCTTGACAGTGCACTTCTGAGTTGTGCATCTGTAATAGCTTCTGCAATGTTACAAAAAATTATTGATCATTATGGACAATTCATGAGTACCATGTAAATATGTAATAGTACTGTTTATTAGAGAAATGAAAGAACCTTGGATAAGGGCTATTCTTGACAGCTTTTTGTCCATATTTTCTCCATCTGTATCCATCTTCAAGATTATCTATCTCAGTCTTAGTCAAGAAGGCGAAACGGGCCTGCTTTTCGCGTTTCTCTTTCTTTTTCGGTTTGTTCCTGATGATAGGGTTAAAGATATACAATATATAATTAGTGTTTCATAGAGAAAATAGTTTCAAAATCTTGCAACAAAAGCACCCCTTTAGACAAGAACAAATAGTAACTAGGGTTTTGTCTATCTTTTCAACAGGATTCAAGAATAGTTGATAAAAGAAACCCATAATGAGAGATTAATAAGGATATTAATATAAGTTTTTCAAGGTAGAGGGTCCATGGATTAATTTCTAGTTGCATCTCAATAATTCAATTTATATATTGTTTAGGAATGTGATGTGAAAGAAATTAACTGAAGAAAATATCAACCTAGCTAGCTAGAAGGTTCTATTCATTGAGATGAGCTATCACAATAATTTGCATTAACATATAAAATAATTATTATGTTGACAAAACATAGAAAAAAATTGATATTTTTTTTATAAAAAGTTTAGGTTAAAAGAAATGAAAATGTGAATTAATCCAAGAAACAGAAAGAGAACAATAAATTAGTTACTAATATACCTTAAAAATATAAAAAAAGATCTTGTGATATTTACCATGTTAGATCTAGCTAGCTACTAATAAAAATAAAAAACCTACACTTTCTTAGACTTGTCATCTCCTTCCTTGGCATCTTGGCCATTCTTGCTCTTCCCTGAGTCTTCTTCTGTGACTGCTTCATTAGAAGAAGAAGACACTGAGGAGTTGTGAACTGAAGAAAGATTGTTGTTGTTTTCCAATAAGTCTCCCACTACCACATGAGCTACAGTGGTAGTACCCTTCTCGGAGCTTCCATGATCGGCCGGAGAGACGACCTCGGAGGAGGAACAAGACATGTCAAAGGCTTTTGATAAGGTGTTGTAGTCCATGGAGCCATGTAAGTAGTCAGCAAAGGTGGTGGAGGGATGGTCAAAATTGGCCATGTTTTGATGAGGTTGAGGTGTGCTTGTTGGTTGGCTAATAATATTGTACAACATGGGATTGTAGTAAAAATGGTATGGATCTTGCTTCTCATCAGACATTTAAGGAAGAAGAAGATGATCAAGAAGAGAGAGAGAGAGAGAGGTTTATACTTTATATATATGTAGCTAGCTAGTTGAAGGAGAGGAGCTTTGGTGGAATATTTGCTTTGTTTTTATAAGAAAGAGCATATAGATGGAGAGGAAGATATTGATTTTATGAGAGAGAGAGAGAGAGAGAGAGAGAGAGAGAGAGAGTTGTTTGGAGCTGGTAGGGTTTGGCTGCACTTCACAATCTTGGCTTTCAGTTTCAACTTGGTATGGTATGTGCCCACAAAAGGATCTACAGTTTCTTTTCTTTATTTTATTTCAATAAAAAACAACAAGCTGCATAATATATGAAGACCAGGCTGCTGGCTACTCAATACCCTCAAGAATTCCCTACTAATAATGCTATGGATTAGAAACCAAGATAGAGATATATATACAAGTTGGACAAAATGTACAAAAATTAATAATTATTTAATTAGTTTAATATGTCTTAATTAGTTGATATATTTATATTTTAATTTATAGAAGGAGAAAAACAGAAGCAAATAATGACTAAACCAAAAGATGAATTTTATTCTTTTTATTTGTATGGTGTCATGAGACATTTTACTCGCATTGTACTAAATTAATGAATTAGAGACAAACTAGACACCTATACAAAATTTAATTATACTACAAACACATGCTATTTGATAATCTATTTATATATAAAAAATTAACTATTTCGGATCTCTTTAGTAAAAATAAAAATCCATTCAAGTCATCAAATAACTTGAGTTACCATTTTCGCAATAAAAAAAAAACATTTTACGATAAATAAAGTTTACTTATTAGGAGAAAAAAACACATAAAATGCAAACATTGGTGCTGGAGGACACTTAATTATCAAGGGACAATTCAAATGTTTAGAATGCACAACTAAGAATTAAGTTAATACTAGTTTTTGTACCCAGCTTCGCTCGGGTTTTCGCACTAAATAATTTATTAATGTTGACTAATCATTATTATGAA
>JAYMTF010004477.1:0-13092 GCA_036897485.1 Pelargonium nanum | reverse complement strand
GCATGTTACTGCAAGGGGGTCACATACACCTTAACATTGAGACCGGCTCTATATAGGGCATAGGGCAACCTAGAGTATGTTACTACAAAGGATCACCCTACTAGATGAATTGATCCGCACGGAAAGATTCCATGGTCAGGCCGAAGCCCCGTACTGAAATCAAGTTTGTGGGTGATCAAACCACACTCAAGCTTTCAGCACAACAATTCACCATAACAATTGAAATGCAAATAACACTGAGGCAATTAAATCAAACTAACTCATTTATTCAATAATCAACTATATCCCTATCACTTAGGGATTAGTTGTTCATGTTTCATAGCAAATATAAAAAATCTAACAAAGTAATTAAACAATATCCAAATCATTTGTCACAACTGAAAATGGAAATCAAATAATGTGCAAATCCTAACTACAAAGTACATGAGAGAATCAACTATGAACTAAGGGAATCAATCTCTTGTTCTTGTATGATCTAACTCTTCCTTTGATGCACCCAAGGGTGTTCTTCTTATCTGAAAATGGGGTGGCTCTGATGTGGGATGAAGGTGCTGGGAAATGGTGGAAATGGATCCAAATTTTCGCCAAAAAAATCTGAACTCTTTTGCCCTAACTGAAAAATGTCAATATATAGACTCTACACGCGGTGTCGCGGCGCAGATGATTTCCACGCATTGTTGACTTTTGTTGACTTCCATGGGAGCCGCGGCACTGGTGAACTACACCACGACAGAGCGCTCTTCTTTTGTTCCTCGTACTTCCTTGCTATGACCTGAATATCACATGAAACACTAAAACAAAGATTAATAGGCACAAATAAACTTAATTAGCACAAATTACTCTAAAATGCACCAAAATTCACAATATATCAATCATGAGCCTCCACACACATCAATAAGACGAAATTGCATAAAAATGCCAAATCGGGCCCAAAACAGGAGTGAAACACGAGAGTACATGACAAAAGTAGTATGATTTAGGGTTCAATAACAAGTACAAAATACTAGTTATTACTAGCATTCTAAGTTAAGTGCATGCTTAAAACTAAAAAATTCAAAAGTTGTACCTTGAATAGATGATGATTGCGACAAAATGGAAAAAACAGAGAAAGTCTAAAAGCTCATTATTCTCTCGGAGGAGCAAGGCCAAATTGAACATATGAGAACATACAAAAAAGTACATGATCAGGTACTAAAACAAACAAATAACATTGTATTAGCATGGTCGCACAAGATAAACCTTACGAAATAACTCAGAGTAACCCCGTGAATTGATGAGTTGTCCCAAGGTTTCAAGACGACCAATGTCATGGTTGGCTTTAAGCATTTCGAGGTAACTGCAATACACAAATTGAGTATTAGAAGTGACTTATGTACCTAAGATGCTTACAATGAACACAGGTTCACAAACACCAATGTTGTTTGCAAGGACTAATCTACGTACATGGTGAACAAAAAAAGATTGGCTAACCTGTTGACATCTTTCTTGAATTTGGTAATCTCTATCATCATTATCCAAAAGTAAAAAATTCAATGCATTATTCTTTGGGAAAATTGCAGATGACACCCTGTTTTGTCGTCCCAAAACACATAACTACAAAATTAAAATTCCATAACAGATGACTACCTCATGTTATTCCTCCGTTTGTTATTGTTAAAATTTAACTGAAAAAACGTTTTTGAAGTCATGTGATGATCACATGACCATTTAATAAATTTTTAGTACCCATAATACCCTTTGCATCCATATTAAACCATCTCTAAATCTAAAATAATTAAATAACCATTCTTTCATCCCAAAAACCCGCAACTCACCATATATGCAAGCTTGAAGCCACAAAATTTGCAGGTTTGTGAGCTATGTTTCTACTACATGTGAGATGAAGTAAGATATAAAATTACAAATCAATTTCATATATAACAGCAAAAACAACAAATTCATCAATTTCAAATCTCATGTTCATACAAGCATGAATGCCAAAAAGTTGGAGCAAAACGTATAAAATTACAAATCAATTTCATATATAACAAAAAAACAATAAATCCATCACTTTCATATCTCATGTTCATAAAAGCATGAATGCCGAAAAGTTGCAGCAAAACAGGAGCTCCACATGTGGGTTCACATAAAAAACCTATCCGTATCCTTAATAATTTAATCTGAAATAGCAAAATTTATCATAATATTTAACTCATAATTTAATGCACCCAATGCATTCAAAACTAGCAAAGGAAACGTTGATGATAGTTTGGAGAAAGAGTGAAATAGGAAACATGTTTGAGAAGAGAGAAAAAAGGCATTCAATTTAATTCAAAACATTGTAGGGTTAGTAAGGTAATTTCACTCTTGTTAATTAACGGAGTTAACAATAACAAACGGAGTTATAACATGGGGTAGTCATCTGTTATGGAATTTTATTTTTGTAGTTATGTGTTTTGGGACGACAAAACAGGGTGTCATATGCAATTTTCCCTTATTCTTTTGTGCAAAGAGACTTGACAAACCTTTTCTAGTACCCCATATATTCACGTCTACGACCGCCGTCTATGTTCGCTGAGAATGACATATCAAATTTCTCCATGTCTATTACCAAAGTCTCAAACAAATTCATAATATCTGGATATGAAACCTGTCCAACAACATTTTGTCAGGTCTCTTTTCTGACGAAAAATTGGGAGATCTCAAACAAAGTCTCAAGCATGAGGCTACATAGATCTCTTTTCTTATGAAAAATTGGCAGACTTGTATATATCAAACATTCATTTTCTCATACAATTTCATTTTACCCTGAAAACGATTTTAGTTCATTTCCCTCCCAAACACAAACACAAATACCATAACCAAACAAGAAAAAAAAAAACAAAGAGAGACGATTCAAGCAACTCACAAACCTTTCATTGTTGAGAGTCTCTAGAAAATGCTTATGCTCTGAAACTTTCGGATCTGCCGATTCAACCGCCCATCCTCTTCCTTCCACCGCTAGCTTCAAAACGCTCCCCTCCTGCGAAAAAAAATCATAATCATTAACTAATTCTTAACGAACCTTAAGATTTTTCAAAAATTTCAAATCACATTCGATTTCATTACCTTATCACGAGGAACATCGGAGACAGTAACAACTCCGTTGTAGAAAATGGTGAGCGGAGCCGTACCGCCGGCCTCGGCGCCGAACTGTACACTGGCAGAGGAAGAACGAGAATTTGGTATCCGATCGGCGAAGCCGGCGTAAAAACCGATTACTTCACCAGATTCTCATCTACAGAAATCTCCGACAAACAGCTCGCAGACGCAATCACCGACTTGAGCACCTCATGATCAAGAAAGAGAGATGCGAAATGAAAATCGTTCTTTGCTATTAGTAATTTTTGTCACAGAAAACAGCTAAAGTAGAAAACGGTCGGTCGCTTAAAGTGAATGTAGTAGACGGCTCGCTGAGCGGTCTTTTGTGAGTTTACATAGGAGACAGCCCAATGGGCTCTTGCATATAGTTTCACATGGGAGACGGATTGAGTTTAGCAGTCTCTTAAAACCTAATTTCTTGTAATGAGACAACGACACTTTAAATCTGTTTTGTATAATATTATAGGCAACAATATTTTAGATCCGAATATTATAGACAATGGATGTTAGATCTGTTACCTATAATATTATAGACATCTGTCCTTTAGATCTGTTACCTATAATATTATAGGCAACAACCCCTTGAAGTCGTTACCTATAATATTATTGACAACGGCACCTAAAAGTTGTCACCCATAAGACTATAGGTAACCGTTTAATTTTGTTTGTTGCCAATAATATAACTTTATGTGACAAAGCCTTCTACAACGGACCTTTTCCATATAGGCAACGACCAAAGGCTTATAGTCAACAATTTAATCCGTCGTCGATAACCTTATTTCTTGTAGTGAAAATAAAATTTACTTTCTAATTATCAAATTGAGTGACATACCATTAGAGCTTGAATTGAATAATTGAATTTGATACATATCACATGAAGAAGGCATACATTGAGAATTATATATATGTAAAATTCAGTATCAACGTTGTAACTAATATATATTAAATTTAATAATTAGGCTACACATAGTTGTATGAGTTTTCACTATTAAAATATCACGTTATTAGTAAGGTTACATTTGCACTATTATATGTTGCATTTTCACTTTATGTTTTACCGATGTGAGATTTATTAACACTTCTTTAATGTGCAGACAAAATAAGATAGATGGATTGGAGCCGAACCTACATGTGAATATGTGCACCTAGGTCGAGAATATCATTTAACAAAATAAGACTAAAAACAAGAACAAACCAATGTCCACCTCAACTCTCTCTCTTCATTTCTCTCTCTCTTCATTTCATAGTCAAAATGCAATATTGTATTCAACCCTTTATTGTGGAAGTGTACCTGGCAGAGTTGGTAGCCTAGAGCGATTCCCTGTGTTTGTTTGTAACTACTTGTATCAAGTATGTGGATGTAAGACATTAATTCTTGCACTTATCAAACACTATACTATACTATAATTACTATATGAAAAATGAAAAACCCCCCAAGAATATATAATAATCTCACATGACCCAAGAATGATTTAGACTAGTGTATATACATGTATTCAAGGCCTCTCGCTCCCCCTCTCTTTCTCTCTCTCTCTGCCTGCCAGCAAAAGTTAAGACTCTGAAATCAGTAGAAAGCTAAAGAGCAAAAGAAGTTTCCAATAACACCCTCTGCAGTGTGCATATATATCATTATCATATAGTTGTATATTATAGAAAGCAATTAAGGAAGAGGCATCAACACCAAGTTCTATGCATTTTGACTCTCCATCACATTCACTACTACTACTACTTCTTCTTCTTCTTCTTGAACCCACTAAACTACGTATATATCCCATGAACTGTGTTGCCATCAACATAGAGAATATGGGTGTGATGAGAAGAAGAGAGGTGGCTTGTGTGTCCCTACTGCTGCTCATCATCATTCTTTTACAGTCAGAGACCACTTCATGTCATGCAGGTCATAGCAGAATTAATGGAAGATTCAAAGCCCAGCAACTTCAGGCCACCACAGCTCCTGTTAGATCCTCTAATGGAGATCAAAGTTTTGGAGTTGACAAGAGAAAAGTGTATACAGGTCCAAATCCTTTACACAATAGATGATTAGCATTAGCAGCTACTACTACTAGAACCAATATTCCATATATTCAATTCAAGCTATCAACTTTTTCTTAAATACACCTTTGTTGTTTGTCATCTCTTATGAGCATTATTATCTTCAAGTAATGCTATAGGCACGTACATGGGAGTTTTGTTTTTGAGATTAAAATTTCTTTCTATGAAATTGTTTTAGTAAGTTTTCAGATGAACATATTAATAAAAATAATAATTTTAAATGCCATTAATAGGGTTGTTGGTGTCATGAATACTCTCCTTCTCTCTGCGTTAAGGCTTTTGCTGCTGTTGGTTGGTTTGGTATGGTTGGTGGTGTCATTCTTCATTTTGCAGTTCATAGAGTCAACTTGCTACCTCATATTACACTTTGTGCTATGCTATGATGTGAGCTAGTAATGAACACAACAGACATGACTTAATATTTTGTTATTTTCATTCAACTTTAGGTTATTCTGTAACAAGGAACAGAATAATCAAAAATCATTTTCCTTCTTATTTTCAGATAAAAAAAGTAAATAACCTAGCTATCATCCTCAAATTTTCCATCTTTAATGATTACACTCAATAGGCCCCTCACAAACCACAATCAGATTGGTTTTATTTTCACTTATTAGTACTATATATATTATTTTTCCACATAATTCAATACTACACAGCAGCTCCTTCAATTTTCTTTTATTATATATTCAAATGTGCAATTATGCTTCACAGATTGTAATGAGTGATAACAAAATTCATGGCACGAACTTGGTGGCAATCACCATAAGGGCAGCGGCAACAAATTCCTCCTTAGATTTTAGTGTAATCACCTTTTTATCTTATATATCCCAGATTAAATGAGAACAACTTTTACGTTAGCTGCATTGCACACTAATTTGTGGTTGATTTTAAAAAATTCATAAACACAGTGATTAATCGATATTTGTTAGAATATAAACTAATTATAATGAGCATTCAACTATCAGCTTAAGTTTTTAGTTAATATAGTTCTTTACATGGTATATAAGCTTTGGTGACAAAAGGTCCCTAGTTCGAGTTATGCCGGCACTCACATTAAATTCCAACACAAGGCAAAAAGTAGATATATGCATGAGCCACGTGCAAAGCGAAATTAGACTTACACGCTTCTAGTTGAGATGATCTTTAAAACGTTGAAATTATTCCAATGATCAATGTAATTTACTCACAATAATACAACTCCATTATTTTCCGATTCCTAATTTCTAGCTAAAAATATTTAGACACCCGAACAAACCTATGTACCCAATTTAAAAGCACTCCAATATATGTTTAGAGTTTTATCTCCAATTCCTTTTATATGTAAAAAAAAATAAAGGAAAACTATTGATTGATGTTACTTTCTCATCTTTGCACCAAACAAAAGTAGTTTGCAGTGAAAACTTATTGTGTAATGCAGCTAAAAAGAACACAAGTCTATTCAACGGATGACAACATAACACGAAATATTTAAAGGCCACGTCGCTCAGCTTCATGATTCTAAGGGTTGTTTCAAAATACGCGTGCCCGAACTATGCACCCTAAGACTAGCCCTCGGACCATGGCTATAAGCACTTGCTCCTGGACCACGAATACAAGCTCAACAGTCGTGATCAAGCCCATTGGCGACATAAAAGCCCCATGGTCGTGCATTGGTCTCTTGGCGATATACGAGCTCAATGGTCATGCCCAAGTCCATTGGTGGCATACGAGGTCATTGGTAGTGCTCAAAATTTTGGGAAAGGTCCAAGAATGCGCGCCAAGTCCATTGGGCATGCGCTATGTTTATCACTCGCGCACCAATTCCATAAGCCATGTGCCATGTCCAACGGCTGTAAGTCATGCCCGTCGACCTGATCAGGCCATGACCGTCGACGACCTTTCAAGTTCATTAGTTTCTATAAACTATTGGTCAAGAAAAAATCATGAGGAGAAAGACCAAGAGGCAAGAACACGGGGAGCAAGACCACAACCAACTGCATATCTGCCCCTAGAGATGTCATGACACGTTTTTTGTTGTCGCAAAAACCCTACGCCCATGCCAGCCCGCGAGCTCGTCCCCCACACATGGCACTAATCTTGTCACGACATTCTTTTTTGTCGCCACAAGACCTTAGCACAATGCCACTTCGTCCACATACATTCGATGAGCTTCTCGCGCACATGGTGACTCCTTCCACGATAAGACCTTCATTGAGTTCCTGTTTCACCATTTTCTTCACTCTGGAGTGCAATCGAAAATCTTGGGGCACAAAATGTACATGTTCAAAAGCCTTTTTACACCTTGTCAAGCCGTCTCGGAGACCCTTAGTCTCGCTGAATAAACACAACGACAACTCCCAAATCTCAAAACCGTAGGACGCTACCCCACGTGGTAGAGGCTTCTACGAAATTCGACGTACGGCTTAGCGAACGAGGGGCATACGGGAGCTCTCATACTTGCGCGATGCATGCGTACAACGCGTCTGGGAAGCAAGGGCCCAAGCTACAAGTGAGCCCGAAGCGTTCCCCACCTTTCCATCGACCAACCACACATTGACACGTGGCAAAAATGGTAACACGTATAAATACCCCCTTTCCCGAAAAGAGAAGGGGATTCTCACATTGGCATATGTACTTTCTCTCTATAGTGCTATTATGATTCCGGTCGAGAACATATTGTCACGCCCGATATATATGGGGTCCTGGAACCACCTCCGAGATTTTTGTTCTTTGGTGTGTTTCCTCACGCAGGTCACAAGTTCAAGACACCAATGTTGGCATTCATTGGCCATTGACATTAGTCATCAACGGTGGCTATTGGACTTAGACAACAACACTTATAGAATTTATAACACGTGGACAAGAGACAACTAGTGTGTTTGAATTGACTGATTCAAAACAATCTCGTGACGGTGAAATGTACAAACTGAAACGTAGAAAAATGATGAAAGAATAAACAATTTAATGAAGAAAAAATTTATTTTCCCGATTTTTTTTTTTTTTTCAGAACTAGACGTCAAAAAGTGGTTTATTTTATTATTGACAATGCTCAAGGAAAGTTGGATTCAATTATGCTTAATTACAAGTTTCTTGCATTTTCTTGTTCAAATGAAAGTGGGCAAAAAGCCTAAAACCATAGCATTATTTTGAACATGGAAATTAATTTATAAAATGCTGGCAGGGCAAAACCCTAGGACAGACAACTATTCAAAGCAATTGAATTTAAAGATGGGCATTAAATGCCCCAAGTTCTTCTACTCCATTCCCAACTACCTTTCTCATACCAACAACCAATTCTACTTAATATATATATATATTTTTCATAAATGTTTGTGTTATTAATTTATGGGGGCACTTTAAGGCAGATTCTACATTTCATTCAATTCAAATTATAATAATAATACCTACTTTTCTTCAAACCAAGTACTATAGTTTTCTAGAGATACCATGTCCCCAACTTCACAGACAAACATGAGAAGATTTAGGGGAGTTCAACTGTTCAAGTATTTAGATTGTCATGTGAATGATTAAATTTTCACATAATTCAGAGGAGCTTCCTTTAATTTGCTCAATCTTGTTTCTGTTTTATAGAGAATAAAATAAATAAAGTGTCTCGGTGAGAAAAATATATATAAATTAAAGTGAGCTACAGTTGGTTAACACTACAAGAAAACTCGCGATATGTGATAAAATTTCTATAAAAAATCAATGAATTTCAATTACAAAATGTAATATGTGATGGAACTGTGACATAATATTTCTGTCACTGTTTGTGTTGTCACAAATGGTTGTGACAAATATTTCCGTCACAAATGTGTGTGTGGTATAAAATATGATTTCTGTCACAATTTGTGATGGAACTGTACGTGACAGAAAATTTTTTCTCAAAAATTTTCGTCGGAGTTTGTAATTTTATGTGTAGTGTAAGATGATAAAAATGCAGGCCAGCCCTGGGCCTTGGCGAAAGGGGCGACGACCCAGGGCCCATGATGCAGGGAAGACCAACTTTATTTATAAAATTTGAAAGGGAAGACCAACTTTAGAAATAAATAGTAGTTTTGAAAAAATATTCTTTTTACATTTATTAGGTTTTTCAAAATCCCATGTTAAATTCAAATAACTAACCAATTGATCCACACATTTGGTTGTGTTTAATTAATTGATTAATATATAAATACACTTTCTTTTTAGCATTGTTATTTAGTTTTATTACTGTTCATTGTTATAGTGTGCAAATTAATTTTTTTAAATGAGACAGAAAAATAAGTTCTTGAATTTTTGTAGATTAAAAATTATTCTCAGATCAGATTTTCAATCTTGTATCAAATGTTAAGTAATGATGTAAAAATTTAATACACATATACATATCATTATTTAATATTTTATTTTTATTTTTTTTGTTTCAGTTTCGTCTATGTATTGTCATTTCCTTTTCTTAATTATATATAATACATATATGCTTATCATTTGTCTTTTGTCTGGTTACAACTGAAGTAATTCTTTTAGCTCGTTTTTTAACTATATAATTTATACCACATTCATTCCAAAATGAGTGTCATATTTTTTTGTATTTTTTATTCTAAGATGAATGTTTTTCTTCTTTTTTTATGAAATTAGTCGTGCATGAATTACCTACAGTATCTTTATAATAAGTTTGTTAATATCTCTTAAGTTTGTTACAACACTTCGAAAACAATTTGATTTACGACAATAGCTCGAATATGACATAAATATTGTATTTGAAACTTAACTAGATATATCTACCAATTAAAAAATTACGAGTGATTTTTTTTCCTGT
The DNA here is from genome assembly GCA_036897485.1 of Pelargonium nanum. Lineage (NCBI taxonomy): Eukaryota > Viridiplantae > Streptophyta > Magnoliopsida > Geraniales > Geraniaceae > Pelargonium > Pelargonium nanum. The sequence continues at coordinate 3,143 of JAYMTF010004477.1, read as the reverse complement.
TTGGCTATTAGAAAACTTATTGGAAACTCGTTATTTTAATAACGAAAACATTATATATTAAAGGCCCATATTTCTATTTTGACCAAGACCCATAAAATGTTAGGACCAATCTTGTACAAATGCAAGCCCGACCATGGGCTTAGGACAAAGGGGCGACGACCTAGGGCTCATGATGTAGGGAGGGCCCACTTTAGAAATTAATAATAGTTTTTTAAAAAATATTTTTGCATTTCCTAGGTTTTGAACTCAAAAACTCATGTTAAATTCAAACGACTAACCAATTGATCCAAATTGTTTTATCCGGTTTGACAGGGGTCAACAAAAATACAATTTATAATTATATATAGTCTTCGTCTTGGATTTGGACGCTTGATCAAATGGGTTTTCACACTAAACAATTTTCTTGTAATGGGCCGTTGGGGCTAGAACTTATGCTTTGTCTTGGAAATGGCTCTGCGCACTCATGAAACAACACACCGTTAGGAAAATTCCGACCCCCTCCCCCGGATTTCGCCTTTGGCGTGCAAATAAGCAACTTTGGCCTTGAAAAACATTGAAGAATTCAAGAAATTTAAAGAGAGAATATAGAGCTCAAATTATGAAAATGAAACAAATGAATATCGAAGTCCCAAAAAATGATCCATACCTCATCCCTTTAGGGGGTATTTATACTTACAGTGAGTAAATGAGAAGGCGATGTGTCGCGTTGTGATTAGTCACAAGTGGGCATGATGATGTCATGCTTTGATCATGATGATGTCATGTGCCCAAATAAGACATTTTAATCATCTTATGATTATGTAATAATGATGTGATCATGCAACCATGCTGAGGTGAAGATGATGTCACCGTGATGACATAATTCTGATGTTATTTCTTAATCTTTGAGATCTACCAAATGGGCCCGCCGCATATGTCTTACAAGGGGCATATATACTTGAACATGAGTTTTGACTAGCCAAACATGCTCGGATGGTCTCGAGAGTTCTTCCATTAGATTTTTATAATCGCTTCCAATGTCTAGTTGGTCCCATTTATCTTGGAGTGTATATTAAAAATGCCCAAAAAATCGATTCAGATAGCCGAAATTGAACTTGTAGTGCTGATTTTGACCTTCAAACGATCTCGCTTGGCATTGAAACTTATTCCATTGAATTCAGGAGGTGATTTCATGTGTCTTAGTGATCTTGGTTTGTCAAGAAGCGCAAGATGAAAATATATGATTTTAGATCGCGTATCCTTGACCGAAATCATTTTTCAGCAATTAGGACCTCTAAATGACGTCGAATTACTTAAGGACCGGATTCGTTGGAATCGTTGAGTCATTTTCCATGTGCGGGTAACTTTAATTTGTTAAGGGAAATACAAAAATATCCAATATCGACGACAAAACCGTGACCCCGTTTCAGTGATTTGTAACTATAAATAGAGTCGAATGGTCGCGGGAGTTGCTCCATTGAACCCGTAGTATTGTTTCCCATATGCGGATGACCTTCTTGCGTCGAGAAGCTCAATATAAAAATTTTCAATTTTGGCAACGCAACCTTGACCGAAATCGTTTTTCAGTGTTTTGAACCCTTAAAAGGCGTCAGCTGGACATGGGACTTGTTCCATTAAATTCGGAATGTCATTTTCTATTTCTCGGTAACTTTGGCTCATTGCGGAGCGTCGACAAAAAATTAATGATTTTGTGGTTAAGATGTGTTGAGTTTGCGACTAAGGAATATTGTGTTTGCGGCTAAGAAGAACTGAGTTTGCTTTTGCGGAAAAGCGTTGGGAGGCTCGACAAGAGTCGTTGAAATTTTCTGGGAGAGATTAGAGAGCACTCGAGAGGGTTTTGGAGAACAAAAAATATGTTAGGGAAGAAATGAATCAACAAATGACTATTTATTGGTGAAAAATAGGCATTACTAGCATTTATGCAATAAATAGGATTTATTGAGGGGGAAAAAGGTAGTTTCCGAGATAAATTTGGCTTAATTACGATTTGATAAATAATTTCGGTTTGATATTGGTTCAATTGACCGGTCAAAGGGTTGGGGCGCTAGATTTTGGTTTGATTGGCTCGATCCTGCTTGATTTAGTAGTTCGCTGGTCAGACCAAGCAATGGTTATTATCTGGTGCTTCACGAAACGAGTTCAGATTCGAGACGCAACAACTTCTTTGCGCGGGTTAATGGTTATGTTGCATCTTTGAATTCGCCGTAGGCAGAGCCATGATCCGCTTCATCGCAAACGAATTTTTGACTTCGAAGTTGACACGTGTCAACTTCGGATTGGCTGGAAATAAGGGTTGTTCTAGTGTGTCGCAAGGAGTCCATCGACTCTTTTGCTTGCCATGTGGCAAGTTCGGATTGGCCATCTCCGAGACAATGATGTAGTGCATCTCACACCTTCCTTCGCACCAGAGTTGGACACGTGGCCACTTCAAATTGGTTGGCCACATGGTAATCGGTGCTTCGCACCATTCCCTTCGTAGCTGGTTATGACACGTGGCATGTCGGATTGGGCGAGAGTTTAGTTGATGCGGCTCACTAGGTTTCCTTTTCTGATTGACCGACTTGATGATGTGGCATGTCACATGTATGATGACGCAGCAACTGACTTGGGCGGCTTCGGAGCGTGCTAGCGCGTGAGACACGTGGCGTGTCCTGATTGTAGTGTGCATAGCACGTGGAGTGTGTGTGGAGCGCGTAGAGTACTATTTGGCTCTGGTTTTTTGTCCTTTTGCGTATATTTCGAGTATTTTTTAACTTTTCCAGTCGCTTGTGGTCCTATTTGACTTCCGTTCTCAACGTTCTTCATGTAAAAAATAATCGTTCGACATGGAGAGCATATTAGGCAATTTTAAAAGACCCGAATATTATTTTACTTTCTCTCATATTTTTGGCTATGGGCCTAGGCCCTTATAAATAGTATGTTCTTCATTGCGGAGTTAATCGATCGTCGTGTACACGTGTCTGCTTTCTATTGGATATTTTAAAGATGATATTTCATGCTGAAACAATTGCCCCCCCAGCCCCGAGCGAATTTGATTTATCTGAGCCGCGCTGGGGTAGTATCAAGCCGCATAAAATTATGGGGAAATTACAGATAGCACCCCTGAACTAAACCCCTTTTGCAACTTACTACCCTAAACTTAG
>JAYMTF010004476.1:0-13093 GCA_036897485.1 Pelargonium nanum | reverse complement strand
ATTTCGGGTGCATCCCATTGCTATGGGAGCGCGTCGTGGCTCTGGGCGCGGCCGGATGCTGACGGGTTTTGGAGCAAGTCTGTGAGACCGCGATTTTGGGAGCAAGTCCACGGAGCTATGGTCCGGGTACATGTCCAAGAGATCGTGGCTCAGGAGCGAGTCCTCAAATCCGCCATTGTGAGATGAAGATGACGTAGTGTTGGATGCTACTTGTCGCAACGTCAAAGGCTAATTTAGTTTTGATTTTTCGGGTTGCATCAGATATAAACAAAAATATTATTTTAGTTAATAAAGTTCGTCTAGACTAGAAATGTACCATCAACGATTACCCAAAACAGAGGTTAGCTACCTCTTGATTAGAGAGGTGGATTGAGTACCCTCTTATAATATTTTCTTGTAAGGTAGCATTATGGACCTGCAAGCATGTGATTGATATTGTATGTGAGAGATGTTCCTTTGGGGTGTCGTCATGAGCCTCATTGGGCCACGTTGGCATTATGACACTTGGAGCCGACATCTAGGTTCATGTACTCGGGAGGCGTTATGGTCCTGTAGGAATGAATCGTGTGTTCAATGGCATAGGTGACTCCTTAAATAAATATTTAGAAAGTTACATTTAAAAAAAAAATTGGAGTTCACCTAGACTAGAAATGCGCCACCGGCAGTTACTCGAGATAGAGATTAGCTGCCTTTGGATTGAGAGATGATACACTCTTATGTTATTTTCTTGCGAGGTGGCGTCATGGGCCCGCAAGTGCATATTTGATATTTTCTTAGAGATGATCCCATGGGGTGGTATCGTGGACCTCATTGGGCCACGTGAGCATCATGGCACGTGGAGCCAACATCTAGGTTCATGTCCTCGGGAGACATCATGGTCCCGTAGGAATGAATTGTGTGTTCACTCTTTCTCGTGGTTTGAAAGAAGATTCATGAGTAATACTTTGTGGCGATTGCTTTCCAATAGAGGTGCTCGGTTACATGGAGGTGGGATGTCTTGGTCTTGGTCTACGAGCTCCGTTGCATCTCACTTAGTTTCTTATAGTAGACATATTCATGGACATAAATATTTTACTTATGTAATTTTTGGTACACGTGTATGTGTATTTTGGCTCGTGGAAAGCCTCTTGACTATGATTATTCTAGCCCATGAGGAATTATAGATTGTATAAGGTTTAATTCATTGAGATATCCATTTCTATCAATTGATTGCATGCTGAGCATTTTGTTTTGCCTGAGGCAGTGTAGTTTTGTACACTTTTCATAATGTTGGGTGAGATTGCCATTTATTTGATTTTGTACAGAGTATATAAGAATTTTATATAGCAAGGTCGTGTCTGATTTTAAGCTTAATGTTCTTCATGGTATGAAGTGACCATGAGGGGCATCGCCGGTGACGATCTCTCGAATGTGAGGGTCGTCATGTTGTACCTTGTTGTAATATCTAACACCCTTTTGTTGTTATGCGGAATTACGAAGCTGAGCTTGGTGTCTTCGTTCAGATTGTATGTCATGGTTGGCTCGTAATGTCTGCTTGTTTTGGTGGTTGTTGAAGTGGAGGACTCCTGACACTTTTTTGCGGACCCCGATGGGTACCACAACCTCAGCCCCATACGCTAGGTTGAAAGGTGTTTCTCCCCTTGCCAATCTTTGGAGTTGTTCGGTATAACCATAGCAAAGATGGAAACTTGTCATACCATCGGTCTTTGGCCTTCTTACACCGCCTCTTTAGCCTGTCTAATATAGTCCTATGTGATCTCTAATTTTCATTGGATTGAGGGTATACTACAACCGTCGCTCTATAATTGATGCTCATTTCTTTGCAAAAGTCCGTGAATTTTCGTCTAATGAACTGACCGACGTTGTCAGTGACTGACGCCAAAATGAAATATTATGTTGTTCTTTAAAAATTGGATGACGTTCTGTTCCATGATTTGGGCGGTTGCCTCTACCTATACCCACTTGGTGAAGTAACTATGGTAACAATTGCAAATTTTTGCCTAGCGTCGACCGGGCGAAGAGGCTGATGATGTCGATGCTCCATTGGGCGAACAAACACGGGCTTTTTATTGATTGTAGTTCCATTGTTGGAGGTCTTGGGATCCTAGCATGCCTCTAGCATGCGTCACAACATTGTACAAAGTCAGTTGTGTTTGTCCTAATGGTCGACCAATAAATTTTGCTCCGTAGGATGCTTTCAGCCAAGGTTCTTGCCCCTAGTTAGGTTTCTACCGTAGATCCCCACATAGGCTTCCTCCATTACTATATGGCGTGTTGTGTTGGGACGCATTTTAGGTAAGGTGCAAGGTACCCTCTGTATAAGTTTTCATCTCCCTCGAACATTGTGTATGTTGTTGCAGCCTCCCAGACTCGCTTAGCCTCGTCCTGGTCTTTTAGGAGGGTGTCGTGACGTATATGTCGGTCATCTTTTCTATGCTTGGTCTGTCTAAACACTCCACATGGATGGTGCCATTTTTTATATCTAGGGTCATAAAGGCTAGTATGGCTAGGACATCTGCTCGGGCGCTATTATCGTAGGACATGGTTGGTATCAGATGTCGAATTCTCTGAGTGGGACACTCCACATTATCATCCTACCTGGGGATTTTTGAATTTCTTAGTGTTCTTTGAAGCGGTTGGTTCCACATGGGCAGAAAAGTATTGTTTTGGACGCGACGTATAGATCAAAGGCTAACTTTTCTATGTCAGAGTATCTTTTCTCTGGGTCCTTCAAGACCGCGCTAATGAAGTATATTGGGTGTTGTATCGCATCTCTCTCGTTGTTCAGCACCACATTTATCACCTCTTTTACTACGACCAAGTAGAGTAACACGGTTTAACCTTGGTTGGGCCTAACTATAGTGGGGGGGGAGCTAAGGTATTTTTTAAGCTTGAGGAAGGCTCTTTCGCATTCCCCTCTCCAAGTAAATCTGCTATTTTGTCCTAATACTTTGAAGAAAGGGAGACATCGGTCAACTGTTCTAGAGACGAACTTGTTGAGGTCGATCACATGTCCTATCAATCATTGGATCTCTTTGATGCTCTTTGGTTGTTGCATGTCTATTATTGCCTTCACTTTGCAGAGTTGACCTTAATTCATTTGTGTATGATCATGAAGCCAAAAAATTTCCCTTCTTGCACCCGAAGGCACATTTTTATGGGTTTAGCTTCATTCCATATCGATATAAAGTTTCAAAGGTTTCTCTGAGGTCTTTCACGTGCTCTGCGGTGTTCTTGGATTTGACCAACATGTTCCTCATTTCACTCCATTTGTTCGCGAACATGTGGTTCCGAGTCATTAGAAAGTGGCCCCTGCATTTTTTAAGTAGAAGAGCATCACCTTATAGCAATACGTTCATCTGTCCGTTATGAATGACATTTTTTCCTTGTATTACTTAGCCATCTTTATTTGATTGTATATTGAGAATGCATCCATGAAGCTCAAGACTTTGTGGCCTAAAGATTTTTCAACCAACTTATCAATGTTCGACAACGGGTAATGGTCCTTCAGGCAGACTGCATAAAGGTTGGTGTAGTCCACGCACACCCTCCACTTTCTGCTCGGTTTTTTGACCAAGACCGGATTGGAGGGTAATTTGAGATATATTACTTCTGGAATGAAATTGGCCATGAGTAGGCGATTAACCTCATCAGCCATTCCATTATATATTTTAAGATTGAAGAGCCTTCCTTTTTGCTTTACCGGCCTCGCGTTTGGGTATATGTTTAGCTGGTGGCTGATGATATTTGGGTCGATGCTTGGCATGTCCCTTGCCTTCCATGAAAAAGTATGCTTCTTTTTGTTGAGAAATTTCACGACCTCTTTGCATATTATTTCCTATAGAGCTCCTCCAACTAGAGTTGTCATGGCTTCCTTCTGTCTTATATGAGTTGTTTGTAGCTCGTCGACCGACTCGGTTATGACTTTGGTGGTTGTTAGAGTTTTTTCTAGGTCCACGTCTCCCATGTCCTTGGTTTCCTTCTCTAGTTGAAAACATTGCTTGGCTTCCTCTTGTTTGTCCTAGCCAAACGTTGTTGGCCATTTGAGTTGGAGGTATTTGCTGCTTATTGCAACGTTCAAATCGTTCAAAATTGGCCGTCCTAGGATCATGTAAGGCGAGGTGGTGTTGACAACAGTGAACAGAGCAATGGTCTCTACCGCCGTATGACATTTGCCTATTGCGTTACTACAAAAATTATTACTTTTGTGACAACAAAAAATAAGCTGTTGCCATGAGTTGGACTTGGAAACAATGACCATTGGGTTGACGTGGATAAAAGCCAAATAATAGTGAAAACTTGGGCTTTTATGCTTTTAGCGATAACTTTTCTGTCGCAGAAATTTGTGTTTCCGTGACAAATCCCTTTCTGTCGTGTAGTTGGAGACTTTCCGTGACAACAATTACTGACTTTTGGTGACAATATATGAGTTTGAGCAACTGGATTAGCTGTCGCGGAAAATTAAATTTCTTGTAGTGCTATGCCTATTACCGGGATATGCGCCTCTCATACTCCTTTGATTCCCCCTTCTTGGGAGTAAATTCTTTGTTTGAGGATCTTTATCTAGTCGAAACAAGATCGAAAAACAATCTTGGTGGAGCTTCCGATATCTACTAGGACCCTGTAGATTTGATGAGTGTTTTCGGTGATCAATTGTATTATGATGAAGTCCTCGTGCGGGAGATGAATTTCGACCGCCTCATCTTTGCTAAAGCAATGGTCGGAAGTGGGTCTCTTTACTTCTCTTGTGGTCTCCCGGGCGTTCGGTTCATGTCGAGTTGACCAAATGTTACTTCGTCTGATGGCTCCAACCCAACGACCACCTTCCAAGCCACTTTCTCTTTCTCCTTCTCTGCAACCACCTTCTGCGGCCCTGCGCACACACCAGGCAAAAAAAATTATTGCGAATCTACGCCGTTATACAAACCCTAACAATACCTTAACTTGCAATCAAAGTAATATCTCGCTATCTTAACGAGAGATAGCACAATATGTTATCAGTAAACTCAAGAGACTGCCGCCACATTGAGAATCAAGAACAACCGTAACCGTACAAAAACTTCAACCAACTCAAAACGGCAGAGAGAAATAGAGAGACACTCTCAATTGAACCGATTTGTGCATCTAATTTGGTTAAACATTGGTTTGAGCTTGGCTCTAAAAAAAAAAAAGGAGGAATGGCAGGAGGACAAGCACCCGAAACAAAAATAAGAGGAAAAGAAATTGATCGTCGCGTAGCAGTTGAAGAGTAGAGTGTCTGAACTCGACAACAACATAATTTGCAACAACTGAAGATTCCGACATTTCCTCTGCGTCAGCTCCGATCATCACCACATACACCCACCCATTTCTCTCTCTCTCTCTCTCTCTCTCTCTCTCAATTCATTACACAGCCACAGCCACAGGACATCCATTTTGATCTTTTTCTTTTCTATTTATTTTTCTCTGGATTCAAATCTCTGGGGAGGGAGAGGTAAATTCAATAACGAATATGGATAATTATATAAATAAATAAATAGTTTTCAATTTGTGTAATCACTAGTGCTCCTATTTCATTGATTTCAATGGACTCCGATTTCTGGACCTCTCGCCTCGCCGCCGCCAAACGCCAGTACGCCTTGCAGCACCACCACCACACCTCCCATTTAGGTTCTTCCTATTTTATTTAATTTATTTTTTTGTTTCTTTTTTCCATTTTCATTGATTGTTTCATCATCATCATCTTCTTCTTCTTCTTCTTCTTCTTCTTCTTATTTTGCTGTTTCTTTATGATTGCAGATCGGTTGAGCATCGATGATTTCGAGGTCGAGGACGAGGTCCGACCAGATTTCCCGTGCCCTTACTGTTACGAGGATTTCGATATAGCTTCTCTTTGTTCGCATCTTGAAGATGATCACTCCTGCGAGTCTAAAGTCACGGTCAGCTTTCCTATTTCAATTTTATTTCTAATTGTTCAAGGAATTATTGCCCATTTTCATGTCATTTGTTTTCAGATGTTTCTCTGCACAAAGTTAGTGTGTTTTTCTTAATTTTTACCTTTCAGATGCATCAACACTCAAATGTTATGTTCATTTCTGTTTTTGTTGATGAATTTTTGCCATGATTGTGTTTCTGTAATGATTCAAGCAGGGATGTGTTGGAAAATAGTTAGACCCTTATTGGAAATGCTCTTCCTCCGGTAGTTGGTTTGCTTTTTTCTTTTTTGTATTTGGATCGTGGAAAGGAAATTGTCGAAAGAGAAAATGCTGATGTGGTCTGAAACTGAGGATTTCATGAGTGTGTTTGACCTGATGATTGTCAGTTGATCTGAAATCAAAATGTATTTTATGATGCTTGATTTGGATGGCGAAGATATCAAGAAAATAATTTTGGCTGTAGCAAACAAAATGATAGCAGTGAGGGTTTAACCAGTTTTCGTAGTTGAACGAGTAACAATTGTCTGACACAATCAAAGATAGGAATTTAGAGCCGAGCAAGAGAATGCAGTGAGACCTCTGTCTCTCTCTCCCCCTCCTTCAGATTGTCTTGGTTCCGACCTACCTGAGGTGAGGGACTGGAGAATCTCAATCTGTAGGAAGAAGTGATAGTGCTATGAATGAGGGAGATACCAGATACCTTGGGAAGCTAAAGCATTGCGGAAGGCTTGCAGCTTTCCAATTACATGGTCCAAGCTTCACACTCTCTATTTAAGGTTGTGACTTTGAAACTCATTGGGTATGGAAAAAGAATAGAGCTAGAGCTACTCCCTATTCTGTAGCTCAATAGCTCATTGAGCCTCAAACATTAAAAAAGAAGTACAACTTCAGGATCAAGCATTGCTATCATATGTGAATGCCTCTGTCTCACAGAACCCATATAGATATATCCGCTTTCAGTTATTATGACTTTGATGCTCCTCTTCTCTTGGACTTACGCGAAGATTACAAAGAACATGGTACATCATCTGGATAATTTTTTAAATGAGAACATGGAATTCTTATAGGTTCATGGGAGTGAATCTTTATATAAGAAAGCTCGTTCAATTTGCTCGACTTATCGTTGAAAACCAGTTTCTCTGTAAGATTGCTCTCTATGCCTATTGTAGAGCTTGAAATCATCTTTTTACATTACTCTATGACCAAGTCAGAAGAGATTGCTTGCCTTTTTTGTATTTAATTTTTTCTGCATATGGTGAAACACTTGAACACAAAACTGTGAATGAATTTATCAAGATACAACCACAGTTGCCTTTCCTAGCAGAGCTCCTCAATCCTGAAGATCTATTAGGTGAAGGGGACCCGATGGAATAGGAACTATAAAGCTTACTAAGAAGTTTGAAAATTTGGAAGTACTTTTAAGTCTTAAAGCTACCAACATAGTAGTCTTAACTAGAAGAGCTCCATGACACGAGGGTTGTATAACATTTGTGCTCTTGACACCGTTTTACTCTCTCTACACCTAATAGATACCACCTTCGATTCCTTTTCTTTTAGAGTTTCTCAAACTTTGGATCCTGAATATCCAACAAGAGGTAAAGTGGACATGAGAAGAACTATACACATCAGAAAAATTCTAAGAAAATTGAAATCGTCAAAGTAACTTTAAGGCTACCAACAGAGCTGCTTTACATAGAGAAAGCAATTACTATTCCTTCGTACTCAGCTTCATACCATTATTCAACAGTTGTATGATACAAGGGTTTCAACATTTGTGCAATAAGTATAGACAAACTAAGAGAAGAATGAGACATATTCTATCTACTTGTTGCAAGCAAAGAAATTAGCTATACATCAATAGTTCTTTCTACAAAGAGGGAAAAAAAAAAACAGAGCGAGCTAAGAGTGACAAGAAGAGAAGGCAATTGTTGAAAACCAAGAGGACAAATGTAGAGAAATAAATGAACAAGTGAGCATGGTTAGTCTTGCTAGTTAATTGTAGTGTATCTTTTATTTGATAATTCTGAGTGAATATTCCTCACCTTGCTTGTTATTACCCTAAAAGGAAAAAAATTCATCACATATCCACCACTTCTTGCAGGTTTGCCCCATCTGCTCTGTTAAAGTTGCTCGAGACTTATTAAATCACATCACTCTTCAACATGGGCACTTGTTCAAGATATCCTTAGAAGTGGAGAATCCACTGTTAAATATATATTCCACTATCATGCATGCTCAATCCCTCTGTTATATTACTATCCACAAAATTATATTCAATGTCTTCTTCAACTGAAGTTTACTTGCAGAGACGTCGAAGGCTACGTAGAGTTGCAATTCCTAATAGTCAGGCACTGTCACTTCTAGGCCGAGATCTTCGTGAGGCTCATTTGCAGGTTCTTCTTGGGGGTGGTGGATATCGGACAAACAATGCTAATGTGTCTAATGCAGCTACTGATCCATTCCTTTCATCACTCATTTTGAATTTTCCTTCATCTGAAGCAGAAGAACTTTCAAAATCTGTGGTGTCTAGTGCAGAGGATAGTTCCACGAAGAATGTTGCACCTTCACATATGTGGAAATCAAGGTACTGGTTTACATTTTTTCATATTTTCTCTTGCTATCATATGATGTCAACTATGTATTACATTGACTTCTAATTTCTTTATGCTTAAGTTAAACTTTTAGGCTAAGATGTTATAATTATCAGTACTCAATTTTTAGGTTAATAAATATCTACTTTGATTCTTTTCACTATATATAATCTTTCATAGAAGCATCAAGAATAAACTTTGGATGGCCTTGAAACTATGGAGTATAAAACCCACACAAACATTACTTCTTTGCTTGATAGGACTCGTCCAGCTTTGTGCCGACACCTTTCTGTTCCCCTTTTGGATGAATATTGATCACCATTTTGGTATTTCTTTGGCCATCATTAATTTGTCTCTCCTCAAGTCATCATGTCTAAGGATTAGTGTTTGCTTCATGAGATATCTTGAGGAGAAGCTTGTACCTCAGTTATAGAGCGTGGTGCTTTATATTCTGTGCGGCTACTAAAACCTATCTCTTACCTAATTGCAGGTATGTATTTCAAATAACTCCATCCCTGTCTGCAAATTTTTGTGTGTTTAACATGGTATTAAAAGTATGCTAAATATCCATACGGGGTGGGATGATAAAATAAGATACGGAGTAATAATTAACGAGTTCTTTTCATTTCTAATTCTGGTGCAGCTCACATCCCCACATTACATATTTTTTTACGCATTTTTACTACCTACCACTTGTATACGAGGTTGACACCTCTGGCACTCTATTGCAGTTTCGATCCTTCTTTGAGCTATGAAGAACGAGAAAAAAGGATGAGACAAGCTGCCGGGAGAGCTGGGTTTGTGCAGGATCTGCTTCTATCGGCACTGTTAGGCAACTAATGGAAGCAGTTACTTAGTTCCAAGATAATGGTAAATGATTTATTGAATAAATGTGATAAAAGGTACTGTACTTGTGGGTGTTATTGTTTTGGTTTTGTATTTATTTGCCAACCCAATATAATTCCTTATTTAATGAAGTTACTGTGATTTGTAAACTAGTAGTACCAGCCAGATGTGTTAATGAACCTTTTTCAGTGCTAATTTTCCAGCATAGGAACAGAACATCCGGGGGCTTATCAAAAGAAAATACTGGGAATGTTAACATAGACTGGGTGTAGAGCTGGTGATTGAGCCGGTTTTGGGGCTGACCCGGTTGGGCTTGAGCATAAACGGGTTGGGCTAAACGCACGTTTACTTTTTGAGTCATTTTTTGTCGGCATGGGTTCAACCTATCAATAGGGCAAGTGATTGATTTCACTTGATCTTTCGAGATCTCAGGTTCGAGTCTTGGTGTTTGTACGCTTGCTGATTTTTTTTTTTTGAAAAAAAAAATCCCATAATTAACTTCAAAAAGAGTTTCATATAATTTCTCACATTTTCATTGACACTCAAATCGATCATTAACATATTGCAAAATTGAGGACATTAAAATTCAAAGTAAAAACTTACAAGTAGCAAATTCAGAATTTTATAGGCGTGGGCTTTGGGATAATTTCTTATGGCCGGGGAACTTTTATTCGTCGGTTTTATTGTGGGGACCTTAACATTCATTTTTCATGAAACTGACATCCCGCAAGTGCTCCATACTTCTTCTCTCGCCCTAAACATTTTGGTAACATATCTTCTTCATTCAGTTTCAGATCATGTGTCTATGTTAGAAATAGGTCAAGAGGATAGGCGGGTCAGTTGGTTCTTTTTTCTCCGTTTTTGGGTTGAGCATCTGACTTTTTGAACGTAGTAACAAACTTATGGGACTCTAGTTTCTAGCAAAACCATTTGCTTCGGGTTCACCATAGGTTAAAGGAGTTTCGTCGGGTTCTTAAACATTGGAATTTGTTGGGTTTTAGGAATATTCGAAAACGTATTTGCGGCAACCAAGGATGAGATTACAAGGCCGAATTTGAGTTAATGCATTCTCATTTGCAGGACAAGTTTTCTCATTTGGCTCGGGCAAAAGATGATCTTGATGATGTTTTGAAAATGGAAGAGGATATACTGTATGAAAAATCGAGAATACAATGGGTTCGAGTGGGTGACTGCAATTGAGCCTTATTTCATGGTTTTGTGGCCAATAGAGCGAATCGGGCTAAAACTCATATTAAGAACAATGACCGGTGGATCATAAAATTGAACGCTTTGAGTGGGCGGGCTATTGATCACTTCTCGGGAGTTCTCATAAGCTTATTTCCTTCTATAGGTGAGGACCTTTTTAGGGTGGTTCCTTCTTAATTTGGTGTCCGCGGATTACAATGTTAAGATCACTATGGTTCCTTCGGCTGATGAAGTGTGGGAAGCGGTCTAGGGCTTGGGTTGTGACATTAATTTCAATACTAATGATTTTTCTGGAGTTTTCTTTGTTCACGGTTGGGATATTATTGTCCCGGATAATGTTGAGGCATTTCAACCTTTATTTTCAGGTGCTCAGCTTCTGCGGGCTTACACGTCTATGCTTGTTGAAGTGGTGCCTAAAGTGTTCCACATCGGTAAAATATAAGATAAAGTGAGAATATATAATGGTGCAAGTGAAACCCTACTAAAAGGTTGACCTTTTAGTAGTGGAAGCCCAAACCATTATGTGTAGCCCATTATTAAAACTGAAGAAACGTCTTTTTAGCAACTTTCAGACCAAAGGCTTGGGGCCACTAAGATATTTTCTTGGCATAGAAGTTGCTCAGTCTAAATATGGCATTGTTATTTCTCAGAGAAAATATGTTATGGGTATTTTGGAAGAAACGTGAATGTCGGATTGTAGGCCAATAGATTCTTCTATGGACTCTTACTCTGAACTCCTAGCTAGACAAGAAGGGCCTCTCACAGATCTTTGAAGATATTGGAGATTGGTTGGGAAACTAAACCATCGCACTATCACATGTCCTAACATATCATTTCATGTCAGTGCTGTCATTGAGAGGCAGCTATTCGAATTCTTCGGTATATTAAAGGAGCTCCAGAAAAAAGATTATTATTTTAGTATAAAGATAATACTCTGATTGTGGATATTTAGATTCTAATTGGGCAGGATCTCCTTCATATAGACGATCCACTTCTAGTTATTGTATTCTTGTTGCAAGAAACTTAGTGTCTTGAAAGAGTAAAAAGCGCGTCGTGCAAATGGCTCTAGCCGATCAAGTGCTGAGGCAGAATACCGTGCAAATGGATCTAGCAACATGTGAGCTCATTTGGATAAAAAAAAATTGACCCATGAACTAAAACTTTCTGAAAAAACTCAAATGGAGTTGCGATGTGACAATCAAGTTGCTCTCCACATTACTTTAAATCTAGTCTTTTATGAGAGGACGAAGCATATAGAGACTGGTTGTCACTTTATTTGAGATAAAATTTTGTCTAGATGCATCACCACTGGTTATGTCCACTCTAATGGTCAACTAGCAGATATTCTCATCAAATCCCTCAGAGGTCCTCGACACTACAAGAAAAATCCTTCCTTCCGATGGCCACATTTTCGACGGTGGGATCATTTTCCGTCAGAAAATTAATGGGGGAAAATTTTCGCGCCAAAAATTTCAAATTCTGACGGCTTTTCCGACGGATTTGGCGTCGGAAAAATATTCCGACGCCAAAGCCGTCGGAAAATTGATAAATTAATAAAAAATTGAAAAGGAGATTTCTTTTATCTTATTCAGATTTTCTCTCTTCTCTCTCTTAATTAACTCTCTCTTTCTTCCCTCTCTCATAACTCTCTTTTCTCTAACTCTCATAACTCTCTTTTCTCTCTCTCGCTCAGAATATCTCTCTTCTATCTCTCATAACTCTCTTTCTTTTCTCTCTCGATCTCCATAAAACCCACCGGCGCCCGAGCTCCTCCCGGTTGTACCACCGACGAGGGGCCACACCCCACCGACGACGAGCACACCACCGTCTCCCGATCTCCTCTCTTACGTCGTCGACATCTCTCCGGCCGACTTCTCTCTCGACCGACTTCTCTTCTGCCGTCCCAACCTCGCTCGGACGAAGATCTTCGGAGACTGTCGCGGCTAGTTACAGGTATGTAAGATTTTCTTCTTTTTTGTGCTTATATATATTTTAATAGTTTTAGGGTTTTGTCGGGTCGGTCGGTCGGCCGATTGGTCATCGGGGACGTTGGTCGGGGGTTCGCCGTGGTTTGGTCGGGGTTGGGTTGGTCGGAGAGTTTTGGCTGGTGGTTGGTTGGTCTTCGTGGGTTGGTCGGATTTATAGTGTCGGGGTTAGGTCGGGTGAGGTCGGGGTCGTGTTCGGGGTTGGGGTCGGGGTTAGGGTCGTGCTCGGGGTTGGGGTCCGGTCAGGTCGTCGGATTTGTTGAGAGCAGAGAAACCCTAAGTAACTATTCATGTTTTCGATTTGTTTACTGTTAGGGTTTAATTAATTTTGTTCTAAAATTAGGGTTAATTTTTTTTTGTTTGTTAAATTAGGGTTAGATTATTGTTCTTCAGTTCTTAATGTGTAGCTCAATAAAATCTCAATTTCTGTTTTCTCTCACTTTTTCTGTCTGTCAGTCTCGTTGTCTGTGGGTTTGTAATTTGTTATGGAGCTAGCAGTATGTGTATCTACGATTATTGATATTAGTGGGGTGATCATGATATTAGAGAA
>JAYMTF010004475.1:0-13094 GCA_036897485.1 Pelargonium nanum | reverse complement strand
CCGATCGCTACTCTTCTCCTCAATCACACCCACAACGTCAATCACGCCAAGTCTCATCTCGAAAGAGCAGTACGTAACTGTTTCACTACCATTTTCTGATCACAACTGTTACAATTTGATTGAATTTGAATTTGAATCTGCTCTCTCTCTCTCTCAGCAATTGCTCTTGAAATCCATTCCCTCATGTTTCGACCTCAAGTGCAGAGCCTACAGCTTGCTCAGCCAGTGCTACCATCTCGTCGGAGCTATTCCTCCTCAGAAACAGATTTTGCACAAGGCTCTTGACCTCACTACCTCCTCCTCCAACTCTCTCGCCGGAGGCCATCACCAGTTACTTACAAATATCTCACTTTGTTTGTTTCTCAGCGAGTTCAGATCTGGTTTTGTTTGTTTGTTCTCTTTCTAGTTGCTTGATGAATTTTTGGTTGGGCTTGATGAATTTTACTATCTCCAATAATTTAATAGAAAATTCAGCGAGTTTAGATGGGAAAGGTTTTGTTTGTTTACAATTTTGTCTGGCGATTCTACAAGGTAATTGGACTATGTTGTGATTGTTTACTACTTAATGGTAAAATGCTAAATAGTAGAACAAATGCTTGAGTCTACTGTTTCTTGTTGTCTTTCACCTTGTGGTTGTCATAATGGAATGTAGGTTTACTAATTAAAAATGGGGTTTCTATCTGTTTTATACTTTTATTTGGTACTGGTTCCCAATTTGTATTGTCACATTGATCTTCCTCTTATAATACAAACTTGTGTTGGCGGCTTGACTTGTGTGCTTTGTGAACAATCATCGTTTTTGCACCCTTATAAATTTCTTTGATATTGGTCATTGATAGTTTTTAGCTATTTTAAATTCCTTGACGAGTCATACTTTGGTATCATAAATTCATATATTCCTTCCCCCCTTTTTCTCAATCTTCATTTGGTTACCGGGACAAGGAAGAAATAAAAAAGAAGTTGGTATATCATTAATTCATTTTGGATCTTGATCTTTCTTTTCTAGCCATTCGTATTAGCATTGCTAAGTTTTAGTGCTCAAGAAACCTAGTGTCTATTTGCTATGCAGCATATTGAATCATTTTTTATTTATTTTGCTGAACAACAAAATTGTTGAGAGGTCCTTGTTTTGTTTTGAGGTCAACTAGAAGGGTTTCCATCCCTCTATTTGGATTACTGATTGTGTTGAAGTGTGCTTGCGGTTCAGAAGCTAGAGAAATATCAAGACCTAGTAACATCGAGCCTGTTTTTGTAGTTACAAACCCTCTAATCCCTCATATTCATCCTTCGGGATATTGCTTTCATCATTGTTCACCCTTTAGTTTCTAAACAGTTAGTAATGTCAACATGATCTAGTTGTGCTCCACATATACTCACTGTTTATGTTGTTACGCTCTTGCATGTCAGCATGTGATTTTAGAAATGTGGGTTTTTGGTCTAATTGCTTTTTTCATGGTTTTCGTTATATAGTGGCTGGGGTCTCCTATTAATTCCTCTTTTTTTATCCCCACACATATTGCTGTTGAAGTGTTTTTGTTAGTAACGTTGATAGTCTGAAGGACTAGGCTCACCTGCTTCACTGAATTTCTCTGTAGAATTTTGTTTCATCCTGTTAGTAATCTTACACAACTTTATATACATATATATATTCTCACTTTTAGGGGTTCTAATTTTGGATGTATTTATTGAAACAGAGGAGTGCCTCCACAAGCTCGTTCTGATCTTCCTGTTCATTTACAAAGTCCACCTGCAAGGTATTAGAAAATTTAAATGTTCTCTTGATTATTCAGTTAACTTGCATCATGTTTATCAAGAAATCCTAATAACGATATGGGAAGACTATAATTCCTGGTATTGGTCTACATGGAAATTTTTAGTTGTATTGCTCGTAATTAGAATTCACATCTGTCAGTTAGACTGTAAGTGGAGTATTGTGGAGACTAGGTTTACAAGGTTGGTCATATCTATTAGCAATTCTTTTCCTCTAGATATAATGTTTCACAAATGACTTTCAGTATCACTAATCTAGGATGGTATGTCATATGATATCTAGTGGAACTTCATGGGAGTTGCTCATTTAGTTTCGTTTTCGTTACGTGTATATTGAAATGTTCATGGGAGTTTTGTTACTTGCTGAAGTGAATTTCTCTACTGATTGGGGCTTTGCTTTTGGTAGTGTATTTTCTCAGGCAGTGTTTTATACAAGGAGGCGTGTAACGGGTATGCGTCCAGGTTTGGAGCACTTAATTGGGAGAAGATGAGTTTCCACTTTCCTTCCTATCTTGTTTGGATGAAGTAGATAGAAAGTGTGAGAGATGACTCTGATACTAATGGGAATTGAGACTTGAAAAGCAGCAAAGATGTTCAAGTTTTTGTACACAAGTTTTGAAGCTTACATTTTTATGCAGGGATTTGAGAATGTTGATATAGGGGGATTGAGATTGAGTATTGGTTGGTTTCTTGCTTGTGGATTGGTTCATTGTGGCCTGCTGGATTTTATAAATTTAGATTCAACAACAATTGCACACTTTAGATTTTAATTACATCAAATTGTGGTCGTACAGTGGACGTGCCGGAGTGGTTATCGGGCATGACTAGAAATCATGTGGGCTCTGCCCGCGCAGGTTCGAATCCTGCCGTTCACGTTTTTTACAATTGTTGTTTATTATAATATTTTTTCTCAATTAAAAACAAAATAAATCCATTAAAAAAAAAAAGAAACAAAATAAATAAATGTGGAAAACAACTGCTAAATTAGATTTTATTTTATTTTACTTTATATTAAAGTAACTCATATCATATTAATTATAGATCAAACATTATAAGTATGAAATCTCATTTAGAGCATGTAAGTTTACCCGCTTCTCTGAATCTGACGTAGAATGTGACGACCTACTCGAAACATAAGTCACCGGATACGCAAACCTACTAACAAAACAAAAATCTACATTAGCTACATGTTCAATAAGATTCAAAGTATCATCCACAATCAAATCGAAGACATTGGTTTTATAATCCCTTTTGATCTTCACAGCTTCCAAGACTTTAAGCGCATCAAAGTCCACCACAGGACAATTTCCAGCAAGGGAGAAGGTAATACGAACGGCGCTTGCAAGTATATTGAAAGAGATGAGTCAGTAGTAATGTTGAAACCGCGGAAGAACAAGACTAATAAGGTTGAATCTGCTAAATTTGTTTTTATTCGATAAAAGTAATACGTGCAAAAACTGTTGAACCACCGTTGACAAAAATGATTAACGATGGTTAAAAATAACTTTGATGAAAATTTAAAGATGACCGATAGAGTTTTTAGAGAGAGGAAAAAAATACAGTGTATTAGTTAGAATGCTTTTATAGGACTATTTATGATCCATTTCTAGTTCATTTAAAACTAGAGACTACGAAGAACCCACTAATGATTGGTGCAACAACTTCAACTTGAGAAGAAACCGTGTGAAAACAATGCTCCAAGTCCTGCATTGTATATAAATATTCCAAGCACAAAAAGCCAATGTGAACCACTTGAAATCCAATTAAACAATCGTTTCCATGACAGACAGAGGATGGTTCCATCCACTTTCTCCTTTGACGTGAGAATTTAGGAAACGTGTAACATTTTCTTCTAGAAACCCACTCCTCACTATCATGTCGTATGCTCCGGTTCAAATACAAAACGCCTCCACCTTTTTGTTTTATTCTTCTATATCTCATTAATTTTTAACACTCGTTTTCATTTATATTGTAAATAAAGACTTGGGCTTCAATTAAATTTCATCATTCTCTTCTCTATTGAAGAAACAGGAACATGAAAATGGGTTTGGTCTGCAACTCCAGGCCGACTCTGTTTCTTGTTCTTGTTTTGGTCATTTCGGTTTCTGCTGCAGAGGCAAGAACACAACCTTCTTTCCAAATCTTGCAGCCTCAACAGAGTAAGAACAGAGACACTGATCAGTTTCGATCATTTTGGGATGGTTTTGTTTTGTAGATTTTTTTTTTTACTGATTTGATGAGCAAAATTTGCAGGATATTCCAAGATTTTTGGTAGTCTGGGGCTGCTGTGTAAGTGCTGTGATGGGTCTAATGGTGAGTGCACAGCAACTACTGATGCAGTGATTGCTTCTTGCTCAAATCTCCAATGTCTTCCATGGAAACAACATTGATTACTTTACTTACTTTCTTTTTTAGTGATGTGTACATATACCTATATATATGCAAGAAACTGAGAGGGTTGGTTCTGATTTTGAGGTTTCAGTTAGTTACATAGAGCTTGCTCTGATGATTTTTGGTGCTTAATATATATAAATATAGACTTATTAGAGTTCAATTTCCTGATCAGCTGTCTCATTGGCTCAATATCATTTGAACTTCAAGTGTTTGTTCGGGAGCTTCAGTTTAAAAGTCAATGAAGTAAAATGAGGCAAAAGAAAGTAAAATGAATTCAAATATAACTATTAGGTTGATTTCATATAGTTCACCGTTGATCAATATAAGTTACAGTTGATCGGTTCAACTACACACAAACGCCTTAATGGTCTGTCTCCATATTTTCAAGATGGTCGACATACTGATTATCTAGTAGATCAAAACACATAACAACAAGTGAACAACCCTATGTAGCAAGATAAGGGGTCAAAAAGAGGTGAACAACATTTACTAGCTGAACAACCCTAAACTTCAGAACGGTAATAACAAAAGTATCTCAAAACATGTTACATTCGGCAATTGTTTAAAAAATCAAAGAATAAATTAAAAAAAAAAATGAAAAGTCTAATTTTGTACTAGCTATGTACATACACCCGTGTTAAGATTGGAGTAGAGGTAATTTGGAAATGTAGCGTCGTTCTGACCATTTATTTTGTTGACACGTAATATATGTGAATCTAATATTCGTTTATTTACCGCCAATTCTTAGTATTCTCAAGATTACGTGGAATGTCCGAATGACTATAAAAGGAACTTATATTTCTGAATCTGTGCAAGACATGAAATTTTGCATATAACTTTCAATTACTTGGAAAAGAAAAATATACTAACGAACTGGACAATTTAAGAAAAATAAAGAATCATGGATATAATTGGATCAAATCAGAACATAACTGGGCCTCTATCAAACTTCAATGCTCCTTTTCTGGGCCTTATTTCCAAAAGAGTGAAAAGTCAAAAGTGGCCCAGCCCATTTGGACTTCGTGAGTATTAGCTCTGTTACTCCCTTATCCGCTTTGGTACCTGTGGCAGTAAAAGGTAAGTGGACCCCACAAGAACTCTCTGATACTTATTTCCACGTGGCGCAGATCCGTTACTTCTTGTACAGAAATACAGGGGATGACAGTACGTCGACACAACAGAAACGGATTTTCATTTTTGAAACAAATACTCGGAAATGACGTGTCGTTTTTGGCCTATATGTTAGTTGCGAACGACGGTTTCGTTTCTTCATGCCAAAGAAAAAATATTTGAGATAGAGCAAGCGATCTTCACGTGAGTGTCTCTCTCTTTTTTTTTTGTTTTCTTTCACTTTCTGTTTGTTTCCCCGGAAAACTTGTCGCCATTTCTTTCTTTTCTTTTTCATTAAACATGAGTCTCTCTCGCTTTTTGTTGAAAAAGGATTTTCGAAAAACAGAGAGTGGAACAGAGGAAATGGAAGGACCGAAGCAATTGGATGGTGGCGCTGGTTCTGGATCGTCTTCGTCTCCGTCTTCCTTCACTTCTGAGCTTTTTGGATTCAAGGATTCGTCCACCTCCGCCGGGATTTTCGGTTCCATCTTCGCGCCCGAGTCCAAGGTAAACCTCGTGTCTGTTTTTCCACTTCTTCTCGACTTCTCAACCGATTTTGGTTCGTTTGTTTCTTTTCTGTTAATGACCTTTCCGCATTACGATGTATTGTGGTGAATTCGTAATGTACTGATTCTCTTTTGTTCCGTTCAAGTCACGGAGGTTTAAGAAGTTTTTGTTTCTTCTGAATAAACCCTTTAATACTCAAATCGGAAAGGACACAGTACACTGAGGGATCACTAGTGAATTGTAAAGAGACGGAGGTTCTTTTGTTCAATTGTGTATTTTTTGTGACAATTGATGTTTCTGTGAGCTTTTGTACAGTTTGTTGTGTTATAAGGTCTGTAATTTGTCTTGATTGTGGCAATTTAGGTTTTGGGAAGGGAATCTGTGCGCGCTGAAGTTAGCCAAAAAAAGAATGACCCTACAAGTGAGGCCTGGAAAACCAAAGTGGGAGTGCAAGGTTTGAATATGACATCTAGCTCATAGCTTGTGTTGGAATATGTCTTTTGAGTTATAGCTCTATTCATCATAATGACATGATTTGATTGTTTTTACAAGATACAGAGTACTACAATTTGGTTAATGTTGCATTGATTATGATCTGCCTAGCTTTGTTAATTGATGTGGAAATAGTAATTAGCAAGGTTTATATTATTCTACTTCGCATATGATTGTGATTTGTTTGAATGACAAAAATGTTTCTCATTTCAGATGATAGCTCTAAAGTCAATGGTGGACGAGAAAGTCAGACTCAGAGCATGCCTAGTAGGGACATGAGTTCCATTTACCAGGAGCAAATTGTACAACCATGCCATCTCAGTTCATCAATTTACTATGGGGGTCAAGACATATACTCCCTGCCACAGAATTCCCCGAGCTCTGGATTAAACTCTGCAGTGAGTATATTTACTATATCCTAACCACTTAGTGAAGTTATTTTATAATAGGAATTTGCTTCTTGCCAAGATCTTCACATGAATAATTCAACGTCATAAGTTTTAATCTACCTCAGGTGTGTGAATATTTGACATTCAACAGTAACCTACTTCGTCAGTCAAGGTGGTTCTGTTTGAGTGTTGTTTCTTTATGATAAAATTCTCTGCTCAACTAAGATTCAATCCTTGATTACATGAGTTGACTATCATGATTAGATGCTAGAGCAAAAAATTAGGGTATTTTTTGGATTCAATATTTTGGAATGAGAATTGGGAATGGGAAGCCATTCTCATGACCAAAAAAATCCTTAATCCGAACATGAACAAAGATAATTTCATTCGTATTCGAATCTTGATTCCCATTCCTGTAGAAAAAAGAAACTCTAACCCAAACCTACCTAGATGTTTGTTAAATTATTGTCAGCTAGAATTTTCATTTAAAGGCTAGGGTCTAAATGAGAGTCAGGTTATTTTATTAACATTAGTTCATGGTAGAGGCAAATATTTTATTTCTTAGTTGATCTAAATGAAGGGTTTACTCTGTTTTATGAAATCAATAGTTCAAGAATGATGCCGGAGAGGATGATCCCGGAAGTGCTTCAAGAGGAAATTGGTGGCAAGGTATTGCTTTTGGATAGTCATATGGTGTGTGTATAGCCTCTATTATGCATCTACTACGTTTAACTTGTCTCTCTTTTTCTTTAGGTTCTCTCTATTATTGAGACTAGGAGTACACATGGCAAGTAATATAGCCGCAAAGGTATTTGTTTAACTTTTAAATATTTAATATTCTAAGTAATTTCCATTAATGGCATCCTTTCACATGGATGTATTGATTAGATTAATCATATTGCAATTATGTTGTTTGCTGCAATAAATGTTTCTGTTCTGCCGACTCTAAATTTTAGCATGTTCGAAAACTATGACAGTTAACAACTGTAAAGTTATGTTTATGTTAAATACTTGCATCCAGTAAGGTATCAGAAGTTAACAGGTGGTTGATCAGTAGTTATGCAAATTATAAACCATGAAGAAGAATGGCTTTATGATTAGCTGTTCACCTGATTAGGTTCAGCTACCTAATCTCTGTCATGCTATACTTGCCCCAACTTTAATTAAATTTCATGTCCGAATAAGATTCAGAATCTTGGGCTTCTTATTTTACCACTTATCCTTCACTGAACTACCCCCTTGTTGTCTTTGTCATTATGTTTTGCAGATAAATAGGAACACAAGGTAGCAGTTTTATCTACCATTTGTTTGGCGGGACATAGAAAATAGATAGTGGTAGGCTAGTCAGGTGGATGTTGATGGATGTTGTTGCTGCTTTCTCCAGCTAACAAACAATTTCTCTTAAATTAACTGATCGCTATATCTTTGTTCTGTTTCGCTTTTCCTGTTTTTTGGTTAAGAATAGTGAACTCGACCTTTCTTACTGTAAAGGTTAGTTAAGGGACGTCACTTACTATATACTCTAGAGATTTGTAAACTTTGAATATAAATGAAGTGTCACCTTGTGTATCTTCTATGTATGGTTGAAGTTGAATTCATACATCATTTATTATCTCTTGAATATCATTTTGCTTTCATTGCCAATAGCTATAAGATGAGTAAGCTTTTGATTAAAAAAAACTGTAGCTTCTTTTTCTCCAATGGTCAGACCAATCCAACTACCATTCACCAGATTTCACAACACCTATTCCTATTCTGAATATCATTTTCATCGAAAGCTCCATACATATATACCAGGTTACGATGACAAGCACTACTCAAGAGAGTGTGGTCTGTCGTTGGTCCATCAAACTGTCCTTTCCATTTCTTATCTAAGCGCAACATTGTTTCCTCCATGTGTTGGTGGGACACATTACTTCAATTTTTTCCATAACAGTTGATGCTCATTAAGAATAAGTCATGTATCAGTGAAAGAACTTGATTGAACTGTGGTGTTTAAAACAAGCAAAGCTATATATATAGATGTATCATTTTAACACTATGGATTGGAGATATTTTCAACTTTCTGATTAGCAAGTGATTCTTTTTACAGATTTGATCAAAATCAACCATATTATATATATGATATGTAATTAAGGAAGTTGATGAGCAGAAGGACTTTCAGCTTTGCTGTGTCTTCTGGTTGCTCTGATGTAACAGAAAATTGCCACCAGGAAAGTGGTAGCAAGCCCCCCAAGGATGACCCCTCCTCCGGCCACCGACTTGTCAAACGGACGGCGATGGTCACTCCCACTCTTGGACTCCAGCAAAGCTGCTGCTTCTTCATCAACAGAAGTGGTTGGAGAGTTCATTTTCTCTTTGCTACTATGATCATCAGTTTCAGCAGAATGACCTGAATCTGATGATGATGATGGACTTGGACTTGGACTTGGTGCACCAAGTTTTCTACCTGATTGGGTCACTCTTTTGGGTGCTTGGGCTGGACTTGGACCTGAACTTGATGCATCAAAACTAGTACTAGCCATAGCTGCTGCAACAAAAACATTTGCTAAGATGAGGCATACAAGAATTTGAGCCATTTTTATGATAGTTTGGGTTTTGAATTGGTTTGGTTGTGTATGTTTCTGTAATGGCATATATATAGGGAGGGTTTTTGTTGAAGGTAGAGATAGATCTAACAATGGTGTGGGTTTGATGGAAATTTCCTATTTGTTGGATTGCACAATTAAATTATTCATATTTTTTAATAGGAATATATAAGTTGTTTTTTATAGGCTTGTCTGGGTTAGGGGAAATTTATAGGGACATGCACGTGTAAACATTAAAAAAAATGAAGATTACAACTCAGACTTTGATTAAAGGAACACAAATCTGTAGTGTAATAATAATAAAGAACATAAGCTCTAGTTCCCATAAATCTGTGATTGAAAATGAAGCTGTGTCTGGAGCTTTCTACAACATTTTAAGGCAATACCCATTTCTGTATTGTACCAAATCATTTCACTTGCCTGAGTTGATGTGCAATAATGCCTTCAACTAAAAGAAATGGAGCAAAACTCAATTCTCTTGATCACAACTGGTTTATAGAAAATGAAATGGAAAGTTAGACAAATTTTTGACAGAGATTTGAATGGAGTTATTATCAGAGACATGCTGTAATCTAAGAATGGATAGCTGTCTGGGTGGTTCAAGAATTGTTTATAGAAAATGTCCTGCTATATGCATACAAAGGAATTGATTTATTAATGAAGAATCATACAATTCATATAAAAGGCTCTTGCAGACAAATACTAATACATAATCTTTCAACCCACATCTAAATCTTCTCTGCTTTGTCTTGTCTGGTTGCAGACAAATTATAGGGATCACATAAAAAAGAATTGTATGAAGCTAAGCACATACCAAGTTATTGAGAAATCAGCAGAAAAATGAATTTCACACAGTGCTTAGAGAAAGAAAAATGTAATTGTTTTTTTTAGAAGAAGAAAAATGCAATTTTGCTTTACTGTGATGTATGCAATTTGGTATGATTCAATGATCATTAATGCCAACTTGGAATCAGTGACCTACACAACTACATACATGGAGAAATGCTGTGAAATATGGGGACAATGAGCAGACTTAAAATAATGCAAAGCTGTTTATAGTAATTTATACATAAGATGCCATTTGAAGAGGAAACAGTACAACAAAGCAGCACAAGTCCCATATAATTAAGACTACACAGAGGTTCCCTGTTGCTTCCCATCCATCCATATGCTTTTTAAAACAACAATTGCTTGCTGTAGATACTGTGCCAGCGCCTCTGCGAAAAAATGCACGAGTGGTGGGGAGAATCCTCCAAGGTCAACAACATTGTGTCCCTTTTGGTGTCATCACTCAGGACCTCGTTGCAATTCAAATGGTCACCGACAAGTCCATATGCGAATGTTCAGTCTTTTGGCAAAAAAACAGAAGAAGAACAATTTGGTTGCAGCAATAAGAGGCATCAAACTAGGCAGGATCAGAATATCTCCCAACAAGTCCACAGCAATAAGGTTATACAACAAGTTAAGCCTATATGATAAAAAGCTTAGTAATGTACTCCATGAGCAAACTTGTACTAATAAAGAGATTGTTATCACATTGTACAATGTAGAAAAGCTTGTTCAAGTTCTTGAAGCAAAAAAAAATGCAAGAATCTTTGTTCAATTCTTGAAACAAAAAGAATTGCACCAGCCGGGAATCGAACCCGGGTCTGTACCGTGGCAGGGTACTATTCTACCACTAGACCACTGGTGCTTGTGATACGTTTCAATAATATATAATTTATAAACCTAAGTAACATCGTTGTTAACTGAGTTTAAGAAGCGAAGAGAGCAGCAAATTTTACCGTTTAGTTATTGGATTAGAAAGGAGTGGTCTTGAATTTCAATATTTTTACTGTTTCTCAGAGTTTCAGAAAATCATCATCAATTCAATTCAACAAGGAACGAGAGAAAGAGGAGAAGAAGAAGAAGATGTCGATCCCATTTCTGCTTCAAACTTCGTCACTGTCATTGAATTCTACAGTAGCACTGTCTCCACAGCAACTCTCCTTCTCAGGCTCTCTTTCAATTGCGGCAACACCATTGCTCCACTCCAATCTCTCTCTCCGCACCCAACCCGTCCGCCGTAAAATCACAACCATTCGTATGGGCGGCGGCCCCAGAACCTACCCCGGCGGCGTCTCCAAGTGGCAGTGGAAGCGAATGCAAGCCAACAAGGCCAAGCAACTCCTCAAGGCCCGCCTCGCTCGGGAACGCCAGATTTACGAGATGCGCAAGAGGGCCGAGCTCAAAGCCGCCGCTTCCGAGCTCGAGCGACCCTGGGATGTCGTCGAGCGCGCCCCCAATCTCTTCTCCGTCCGCGCCGACGAGCAAGTCAAGGTGCTCGCCGACCGCTTCCAGCGCCCCGGCGGCTTCGACATGTGGTCCGACCGGGACGGTCCGCAGCTCTTCCGGGCCGACGATGAAGTCCCGTCCGCTAGGTTTTTCCCCAAAGGAGTTGTTCATAGTGTGAAACCCTATGCCAGGATTGATGGGTCTGAGCCTTTGGATGGTGAAGAGCAAAGGGCTTTGCCAGAAAATGTGCTTAATTGGAGCAATGGTAATGATAAAGCCAAGGTTTCTGGGAAGCTATTGAAAGATAAAGGTGGAGACTTGGAGAGTGAGAGTGCAAGAAATGTTTTGGAATCTAAGGGTGTGAATAATCAAACTGGAAGGCTTCACAATGGTAAATTGAGAAGGAAGAGGAGGAATGGGGGCAATTTGGCGCGGCCTGGCGATTCTAATGGGATGAATTCGAGGCAGGTTGGTTTGGATAGAAAACAGAGGGGGAAGAATTCCTTAATTCGAAATAGTCAGCGTAGAATCGGAGATTCGGATTCTGAAGTTTATGATATGAATTTGCAACGCGATGGGAGCTATGGATTAAAAGCTGGGGGTGACCAGAATGCAGCAGCTAAGGAGGAGATTGCTAAACTAAGGTTTTTCTAGCTCTCACTGCCATAGTGCCATTAGTTAATAGTCTAAAACTGGACTCAGATGAATTTCCATTATCCATATATGGTTACTACTGAGCTCTGTTGGATTTCACTTATGTTGAAGTGATCTATATTCTGTCTCCTTGGCATAAGTTTGTTACTTTGTTTCATGGCATGTGATCAGGTAAAGAGCACTGCTCTCCCATATCTGTACCATCTGTAAATTTGTATGATGTTCTAGTTATTCAAATGATATATATTTTGTCATTCTAATCTTTAAGTTTATCAAGTACATATATAATATTGTATAGTTGCACTTGTTTCCCGATTTGGGAGTAACCCAATAACTTGGATCTGTCTTATCTGAGATTCATTTACTCGTAGTCTCGTATTACTTAGCAACTGGGTTCTGTCTTAACTGAGATCAACTAACTTCCATTACCGAGTGACTTGGTTCAATTATGAATTAGATCAATTAACTTGGATTACTTTGTACCATTTGGGTAGAGGTATCAAATTACAAACAAATCATAGAAACTATGTTAAAAGATACAATATTATAATATTGCTACATGAAGACATCAGCTTTACGTCACCTGAAAGGTAAAACATAGAGGCTAACGCACTCAGAATTCTTCATGTGGTACTATTTCTCAAAGCCTTTAAATTGATTAAAGTAGTTGAACAATCATTGTTTTACCTCTGATGATGGGGTCCCAGAGCTGCTGACAAAGTAGCAAGAGTATGGGTTTACCACCGAGCATTAGAGCAAGTGACACCCAAGTTAGACTCATAAATAAGAAGTCTTGAGATAAGACTATGTGCAAACATGACCCTTCTTAGATGGTCACGATAGTGGGAGCCTCGTGGATTGAGCTACTTTTTTGTTAGTTTGTTGAAGCTCTGCTCTAGATAGGCTTAACTGTATA
>JAYMTF010004474.1:0-13095 GCA_036897485.1 Pelargonium nanum | reverse complement strand
ATGGTATTACTCTCATGCGAGAGACACGACCTCTACGATACAATATCCCTAGCCGCCGCCACCAAGGAGCCGCAGCCGCAGCCGCCAGTGGAGCCGCCGCCTAGGTTTTCTCTCCCAAGGAGCCGCCTAATTTTGGTTAACTTTAGGTTTAGTTTATTCTAAGCAAAGTAATTATTAATTTAAAATTCTTGGCACAATTTTTATTTTTAATGTATTTTTAATTTATATATTTATAACTTAATAAATAAGAATTATGACATCGCAAATGATCCAGCCGGTTGATCCGATTGACACGTTGGGCCGACCGGTTCGACCTCCGGATCTGTTTGTTGGTTTTATTAATAAATTATTGTGTAGTCATAGTCACAGGTTAAGAGGAAAGCGCTTGTTAATTGTTATGGAAACAGAGAGAGCGCTGAAAGGGCAAAGAGGTGATATCTTTTCCCAAAAGCCACTGATCCATTCCAATCTAATCTAAAGGTCAACATTTTTTATTATTGATCTCTTCCTAAAACATAAATAGGACTTGGGCTTCTTTTGCTTTCCTTTAACACTTAACAATCTGAACCAGAACCACAACTAGGGTTCCTATCTTCTGGGTTCAGTTGAGACTGCTTTTTCTTGAATGCCATTTTTGGTGTTCTTATAATTGTCATCGTCATCTTCATCCTTATCCATGTCGTGGGCGGGCCCTGATGATATCTTCCTCTCCACATCCCTCGCTACCTATCTCGACAGTAAGTTCTTTCTCTCCAGTCGTTTCTAGAGTTAAAGTTTTGATTTTTATGGACATAATTGAGTGGATTAGGTTGGAGACTTGGCGAAACTTGTTAATGTTGGATTCTATGATATTGGGTTCTATGCCATTACCTATGCAGAGCATTGTTTCTGTTTGATTTTGCTTCCTGTTTTTTGTTCATCATAGTGTAGTTAGTTGTGCATTTTAGTGGGGTTTTCTCTTGGCATCACCTTCTTCTTGCATGATTGAATGACAATTTGTAGGTTACCCTTCTACTATGTTTTCCTCATGGGTCCATTTTGAAATTTAGCCCTGAACTGTTTCTTTGGTATATTCTAGAATTCTGGTAAGGTAAGGCTATTTTATTCTAGAATATGATTTGGATTTAATAGTGGAAGTTTAATACAGATGAATAGTTTATTAAAGCAATACACTATTGAAAGTACTATAGTGATATGCTGGAAAGCAGGAACTATAACCAAGCAGACAGATTAAGGGGATGTTAGTTGCCCGAATAACAAGAAAAAGCTATTTGTTCGCCAGTCTATTGACTTCTGTGACTTTGTTGATTTATTAGACTCTAATGGAAGAAATATATTCTTTTGTTTTGTGTTTGAAATGTATTTAATTTGTTAGAAGAATGTTGAAGAGTCTATATGTGCCTCACTCCTCATTTTACTATATAGATGGTATTAGATATTGAGAATTATCACCATCAAAACATGGTGCATTAGTGCATAGATGTATGAGGAAAGTTATCTCACTTAGACTTAGGCCTGTCAACCCAACTTTGCTTTATTGGCATTCTCAAAATTGGATAGAGAATCGGGAATGTAAATAAAGGTTATCATAATGTTCCAAGTTGAGTTGCCTGTTGAAGATTAAAGGAGGTAAAGCTCCAAACCTAATGTCACATTAAAATTATGTGCTTCAGACTGAACTCACTGAAGTTTTGAGGAGTGAACCTTAGAAAATAATTTGTAGATTCCCTAAAATCTGTTGAGGATGGTGGTCTGCTTGTAGTAGTCAAGAAAGGGTCAGGTGATGTCTTTTTTTGTATGCTGACATCATACATCTTAGTTGATTATCATGTGTGTGACTTCATATTTATGTTTTCTTCCTGACCATTATGTGGACTTCATATTGGTTTAAGCAACTATGAGCAATTATGCATGATCCTAGTTGTGACTCATTGAAGCTTATGACATACTATCTGGCTCCTTATGCTCATATTTTATTTTTCAGAAAAACTCCTTGTCTTGTTGCGAGATGGTCGAAAGCTCTTGGGTTTGCTACGGTCTTTTGATCAATTTGGTAATTCCCATCCTTTTAATTGTTATGCCTAGTTCTTATTTGCTTGCTTATTGAAATTTAATAACGAGCGAGTTCTCTTCTCTGCACACAGCTAATGTTGTTCTTGAAGGTGCCTGTGAACGAGTTATAGTTGGTGATCTATATTGTGATATCTCCTTAGGTCTATATGTAATTCGTGGGGAAAATGTGGTCTTGATTGGGGAACTGGTATGTTTTATTACATTTTCTATTGTTCAACTGGACTGTCATGTATCCTACTACTGAAAGAAATATCTATCATTTTGCAGGATTCTGAAAAGGAGGAGCTTCCACCTCATATGACCCGTGTGTCAGAAGAGGAGATAAAAAGGGTAAGTCTCGTGGATAAAGTGTTGTTTCGTTTTGCACCGGATGTTTGTATCTTCATTTATTATGTGTTGTCATGTAGCATGCATTCTGGTTTATTAAGGAATAATTAATCATGCCGTGTTGCATTGATGCATGCTTGCCATTCCAAGTATTCCCACTTGTATAGCAAGAGAATCTCTTATTGCTCGATGCTATATTTTATCTTGATGATGAAACTGATTTGTACACCCCATTATTAAATTTAGTTCTTTCTAGAGAAATTGATGTAATATATCTTGTTAGTCATGATATCTGAGCACCTATGACCAATCCTGAAGGTACACTTTGAGTCCCAGTTCTTGTCTCTCATTTTTCTTCTACTGCAACTTTAAGCACTTAACATTTAAACTGCCTTGTCATTTGCAATTTTGTTCTTTATTAATTGTTTTCTGAGTTGTTATAACCAACAGTGAAAAAAATAATTATCTCTTCCTATTTCTTCTCTCCAGGCTCAGAAAGTGGAAAGGGAGGCGACGGATCTTAAGGGATCCATGAGAAAAAGAATGGAGTTCCTTGATTTTGATTAAAAGATCTTTCCACTACGTTACATGTCTGCAAATATTAGAGCGACAGTGACAAGAATGGGGACAGGTGGGTTAATCAGATCAGACGTAACTTTCAGAAATTGTGGTAGAGGTAGTTTCGGAAGACCTAGTTTGCTAAGTTTGAAAAATGAAGTTGGATAGTTGGTTACTTGGAGGCAATGGTGAAGGTCCCTTTTTGTTGCATGTGGATTATTTTGTACAAGCAACACATTGCTTTGTTCTTTGGTTCTAGTTCAGGTCTTGAACCTTATTACTAGTTATTATACCAAGATGACAAGCGGTCGCCCCTTCATTTTCTCTTCCTTTACCTCCTTGTTTCTAGCTTTTGGTCTTTGTGACACAAACTGTTGGTATGGAGCCAGCATTGACAGTCATTTGCAAATAACCTATTCATGTAAGTCTTGTATTTACATTCAACAGCTCTTTGTGCAGTTCTTTAAGTGCGATATTTGCATATTCCAATTGCAGTTGCGGGTATAAATTTTATGTTTTGCATACAATATTATTGAATCCTTAGCAACACAGCCCCAGAAGTTCACAACATTTTCACATGTAGCTTACTCGGTCTTACAGCAAAAATAAGGTAATACACAAAGCTAGAGCTCTCAGAAACCCTACAAAGTTAGGATTTTTGTGAATCGGGAAATGTGAGCAGAGAAATCAAGGATTCAAACTTGGGAAAGCTTTTGATGAGCTCAGAGCGATTAGCCAGCTCGAAGTCCTCAAATTGAAAGGCAGGTGCACAAGTGCATCCCACAAGAGAGTAATGGCTTTCGGCATCTCTTGGGGCAGTTTTGAGTACGGATCCATCTGGGGAGAGCTCGAAGTCCTTCGCCGGAAATGCTCCAAACCAAATATTTGGAGCCACTGTGTACTGCAGTTGCTGATTGTCTTCAGCCAGATTGTTTCCTAGGCAAGTTAATTTGACTTGGCCATCTTTGTCATTCAGCTCCATTACCTGTTAAAAAGAAAAAACAACTGAACAAAGTTGCCAACTGTGATAAGAAAAGTAGACATGTTTTCAAAGGATATAAATGATATGTAGCTCCATCAGCAGTAACCAAATGTATGTATACCACATGGACTTTCAAAATTTTGAGTTGCTAGTTTCTTTTACTAACTTCCACAACTGCAAGGATTTTATTGCAAACAGAAGGCTTTTACAATTGGATTGTGTTGCTCTTCTTCCTGTAAGGAATTAGCAATTTCTGCAACTTTACTACTCAAAAGTCAAAACCAGTGAACTGAAAGAATCACCTCCAAGTGGACAGGCAAACCCAAAAGAATCATCAAGGTAAATTAAAAACAAGTCTTTAACACAAACAGGTTATGCTCATCAAGCACAATGAGCATTTGAGGTTATCAAGGTCGTTGTGGATAAACTGAAACACAAGTAAGAAGGGGGGAGACAATAAGAGCTACAAATACACATTAGTGTAGGTGGAGGAAACCTTGAGTAAGAGAGATTTGTTTCAGTAGCCGTAGGTGGTTAAGAGAGCTTCTTATGGCTTGAATTTTGTGATATCATTTGACATGGCATCACATCATTTAACATTTAAAGACTAGAGAACTAGGCCTAGACTTAGACTTGACCAAAGATTTTGCCAAATGCTGGTGTGTTGCATATAACTTGGACTGAAATGGGAATTTTTCTTTTCTTGGAGAATCCGAGAGGAGGTTACCTTTTACAAGTTCTTTATGAGTAAATGCTAATTCAGAAAACATGCCAAACAATATAGAACAAACATATGTTTATATGATATTTTAAGCTTAGCCAGTACAACAATACGACTAGGGAGCCAACATGGAACTTAAGAGACATAATAAATCAACATAAGATAGTGAAGGTATGCATGCTAACAAATACGTCAAAGAAAGAAAATATCAACGAAGATGGATTTACTAGCACCACCTATCTCTTTTGTAGTTAGTGAAGGGAAATATGGAGACAAATGACATAATAAATCTCCCAGCAATGACAGGAGAAGTTGGATGCCAAATGAATGAACATTATACCAGACTTGTGCCAATAAATTGAACTAATTGTATATAACAAAGTTAAGCTGAGATTGGGGCTTACCATGAGAGGCTCTCCCAAATAGAAATGCCAGGTTTCTGCACATGGTATACGATGGAGGTGTGACACACTCCCTGATGGAAGCAAGAAGTAAATGGATGTGCTAATGGCACGATCAACTTTGTCTGTAGCAATTAAACAAAAACGCAGTAAACAACAGTAATTCCCAGATGAGGTCAAGACATAGGAAACCTAGATCTCATTACTGCTTGAACTAATCAACTTCACAACCATTATAGTTTAGTGATAATCTGAGTCCAAATACTCAAAGCATCGAGCATATGAAACTCAAAATCCCTCATGTTTTAACTTCCAAAACAACAGAAATCTCTCCACAAAATTTGCAGATATGCAACCAAATATTACCAAAACTGGATCTAGCCATTAAAAATCATATGGAAACGAACTCCAATTTAACGAAAGATTCATGCAGCGAATAATGATGAGAAAAAGAAGATAACTGGAGAGCACTGACATTGAGATGGGAGCAGAGATTTGGAGAGAACAACAGAGGTGTCTCGAAGCGTCTCTGCGAAAAATCCACCTTCAGGATGAGGCTGTAGATTCAATTTGGCTACGATCTTCGAAGCTGAAACTGAAGAAGCCATTTTCACCTTCCCTTTCTTCGATTGTCTTCAACGACTGGGTCTGTAACTGGCCATTTCTCTCCAGTATGTTAAATAGTACTCCACTGTGTTAGGTGGGAGCAAGAGTGGGCCATGACACCTATTGGGCTTAGGCCCACTCACTTGTTAGAAAAATTAGCATCTATATCACAGTTTTGTCATAAAATGAGTATTTTTTTCAAAAAAAATCATTATTGTAAAATTATTTTTGAATCCTCTTTAAGTTCTAATAAAGTCAAGAATTACTAATTTTTGAGGAGCCTCAATTGAATGAATGACTAGTATATTCGGAGTTGCACATCTTGGATTGAGCCAACCAACAATTGGACTTTTGTGCACCATATGTCTCACTCACATACCAAACTTGCTAATTACAAATGTGAGGTTTCAAAACAAAATAATAATAGTACCATGCTATGCACCATCATCCTCCAGCTGAGATTGACATACATCAAAAGCCATATACATTACTGTCATGTGTAAATTTTATTATTAAGTGGGAATAAATAGAGAAAATGACCATGATAAGATATGGGAAACACAAACATCTCAAGAGGACCTTCAAAATTACCTCCAACAACACATAAATATATTACCATATCTAATCCAAGATCCAATTTGTCCTAATTGCTCAAACTTCCAGAAAACTAAAGCTTCACTATAGTAATCTTAATTCATATGCCACTTCTTATTATCCTGGAAAAACCTTCCGTGCAAATCCTTGAAAAGAGGTGCCCATTCCAGCACTAACAGTTTCTGCCAGATACTTCGCCTGCAAAATTCTCAACTCTGTCATGAGTCCACCAAAACAGGATATTGAAAGAAAGAAAGAAAAGTACAGCGGGGATGAATGAAGTAATTAACTACCTCTTGAATGGTCTTTTTCAGATCAAAAGCATCTTTCAGTCGATTATCCAAGAACACCCATGTGTCACGGAATTCTGTCAACACCCAACAAGTTACTTAAATAAAAGATTCGCAACAAACACAATGCTTATATGGAAGTATAAGGAGTAGGAGGAAACTTCAATTGATGATGTATGCCCCCATGGGCAATAAAGGAAAACATATGACGTTCATTCTGCCACATTAACAATATTCTGTCTCTCTTCAATAGTGTTTGATCAAAGTTCATTGTTACCAAGTATGCAGACTATTCTATAGAGCTGTGGCCAACTATGTCCACATTGTGCATTAGTACTTCAGCAAAATTCCTTGTATGGATGTTCCAACATCATTAAAATTAAAGATTCACTTTAAACACTGCTATTATTAGGTTGAAGGCCCAACTAGTATTCAAGTGGTCATTAACTACACTTCTTTTTATGTGTGATACTTCAAAGTTCAAACACTTCCCTCATCCGTGACGACAACAACTACAGGCCCTGCATTGGGCCAAGAAGTAATAGAGGCAACAGAAATATGGCCACAGGTCCAAAACAAGCCAGTTTTGATACCAATTTATTAACTCCATGTCTTCCAATGTCGGATACCTTCAACACTCCCGTGAAGTGTAAGCTAGAAAACACAACAGGCCCTACACATGGACCAAGAATTTGCAAGGACACAATACAAATGGGTCACAAAAGTCCAAGACCGAACCAGTTGTGATACAATGTTAAGCTTTACTCTAATTTAAAAGCCTAAACTAGTGATTCGAGGACCCAGTTAGTGTATAAGTGGTTACCGACTCCATATTCTTCAATGGGATTCTTCCCCTAATGGTTGCATATCCAATTAACCTTTTTGTTATTCAATGTTGAAAAAAGAATTTTAACATGTATCAATCATATATACCTAACTTATGTAATCATAAGTCATCACGCCACGCCTAATTGAACCAGCATACCAATCACATAACACTGTGTATATCTATTCTTATGTATTTGAATTGTAATTGGTCCCCTATAAATTCATAGAAATAGATAAGTACAGATGAATACAAGAAATTTTGATTTTCATGCAACCAACAAGCAATATGTTATTCACCTATTGAACCGCTGGAAACTAACCATGAAATATGAGAATAATATACCTGGAGAACTATCAGTCAGCATGTAGACCTCAGTCGTTGAATATATTCCTCCAAGGAGAGTGCGCTTTACATACCAATCAATAGCAGAGGCCTCATCACCCACAGCATGCCATATCTCATCAACAAGCATTGCTCTCTGCTTAAAACTTATTGGTACATTTAATGGTTGAGCCTATGAAGAAAGTTGCAACAATGAGGTTTTGACTATATGACCTACAAATTGAGTCAGAACTTAACAATAAAACAGAATCAGAAAATTGTACTTGAATGCTCAGAGCTTGAGGCCATTTGGATATGTAGGGAGCTTGCATTTCAAGGCGAAGCCTCACGAGTTTAGAAATCCGCTCACTAGGAATCAAGTTATTTAATTCTTCCCCGGAATCAATTTTATCAATAAGCCTCTGTAAGCAATCATCCATGAAAAACTGAACATGAAGATAAAACAAACAAAATTAGCCCACAAGTTAAAAACAACACAATGAAGAAAAACATTTCCTCTAGAACCTAGACAATTGATCAATGCAAACTAAAGTAACATTCAATTGAATCGGAAAGTGCAAGGAGCATCAAAAACAAGGAAAGTATCTACTTCCAGGCACACTAGTCCTCAAAGCTTCATTTAATTTTATTTTCTATACATGCCATAGATGTGGCCAAAATTGTCTTGTACTCCACCGCCACATAACTAATTAGAGTACTCTCAGTCTCAAAATTGATGACAATCAAGTAAATATCAATCTGCACCACCATGCAAATTAGAGTAATCTTTAAACAAAAGACAATCAAGAAGATATACTTCTTGAGCAGCCTGACATCACACCTTGAGAAACTACGTACTGCTACCAGTCCTCCATTTCTCTTCCATAAGTACATATGCTAAATGTAGGAAATCTTTACTAATTCATTTTGACACAGACTTTGTTAAGACAGGAGTCTTTGGAGATAACTGTTACATTGAACTACCCCCAAGAAAATTTAAATGAACCTTGTGAGTTGTGACTTATTCCAGAAAACAGTTCATGGCTAAGTAACTTTTAAGATATAACTTCGTCTTTCATTTTATTCTCCTGGTACCAAGTTTATGCTACTTTCTAGTCCAATCTGGAAAAGGATAGGAATAGAAAAACTTTATTTCCAATAACAAACAAAGACATAATGAAGTGTTGCCTAGTTGCTTATTAGAGCTTGTAATCCAATATATCAAAGGCTAAGTTATACCTCAACAAGTGCAG
The DNA here is from genome assembly GCA_036897485.1 of Pelargonium nanum. Taxonomy (NCBI): domain Eukaryota; kingdom Viridiplantae; phylum Streptophyta; class Magnoliopsida; order Geraniales; family Geraniaceae; genus Pelargonium; species Pelargonium nanum. The sequence continues at coordinate 4,140 of JAYMTF010004474.1, read as the reverse complement.
CCTCTTTCCGAGGGAAAGACCCAACGATTGAAGGAGACAAACCAACATCCTTAGCTCCAGCTATCATGGCTGCTTCAGTCCATCCCAACCTGATCTGCAAAGCCAATTGCAACCCCAACTTAGAATCACTATTAAACATACATTTAAATAAATGATGAGTGCCAAAACACCCCCCATAAAACAGTGGTACAGTGTGTTTTAAGAAGTTCTTGAAAAGGGCATTGTTTCTCCTTAAAAACCCTAATACAAATTCAGTGCAAAATTGCAAATGCAATACAATCAATCTCTTGCATAGCTACCTTTTCGAAATCATATACAAGCAATGCAACCCAACCGAATGAGAACCACAAAATTGACCCCAAAAGTGAGTAATTGTTATTTATAAAACAAAGATGTGTAACGATAGAAGATACGGACCACGTGTGGAAGGGCAGCCTGAAGGACGCGAGCTTGCTCGTCTTCGTAGTCAGCTCTCGGTCCCTTCCTCTCATGGCGTCGAGCTTCCTCGGCCGTCGATGAGGCTGAAAAATTCGACGAAGACGTTGACGATGTAGAACCTGAAAAATTAAGGGTTTCTGGCTTCAGGGATTGGTTTGCGCTCTCTTTAACAGGCGATTCAGAATTTGCAGAAGAGAATTGATAGCCATTTATGAGACTCTGAAAATGAGGTAGCAATCTGAGACGGCCGGTGCCATGGCTAACCAATGAGGCACCGTGGATCAGCCGCTTCGCCGCCGTCCGGTACATTTCGTCGTCGGTCACTGGTTTGATGTGGGACACAACAGAAACGAGACTATGGTTATATGGCTGAAACGGATCTGTATAAACAAATTCAACGTAGCTACATCCTGTGCGCCCACGTGGCACTTGTGTCTGCCACGAATTAACCCTAAACTAAAAATTAGATTGACTAATTTTAAACTAAAAAATAATTTAACCTTTTTTCTATTATTTCAAAAAGTTACATTTGAATGAAAAATATTGAAGAGTGTTAAGTAATACTAATAAAAGGCTTATCAATCTCATAGCGAGTTCTTTTCTTAATAAGGTAGAGTTTTTATGAATAGATTTCCGTAGAGGGAAGGTGAGTTTAACAGCATACAGGCAGAGAACATATGTAGGTCTGGCCATGAAAGACATTGAGTAATACTAATATACAACGACGAAAGGCGCAACAATTTCATTTGGTAACGAGTTCTTGTCTTTCTTGATAAGGTAGAGTTTTTTCGATTAGGTTTTTGCAGACACAACAATGTAGTTGAAGGACTCTAACATTGATGTTTTCAACAACTCAGCTTTTCACGCATGTATCACTTCTCTTGAAAAATCTCACTTTTGTTTTTTAGGAGTTCGATGATGTATTTAATTTTCATTCAGTTTCGTGTCTTCTCTTTCATTTCATTAAAGTTATTTAACGTTTGTTTTCTTGTACTTTGTTCTCCCTTTCGAGTTTATGAATAAAGTACCGCTCACCGATCTAAAAAAAAACATTATAGTCGAAGGCGAGTTCAACAACACAGCATACAGAGAACAAGCAAATGTAGGCCTAACCATGAAAGATTCTATTTGACACATCACATTACCTATCTATTGTCACATTATCACAAAATGGATGATATATGTAACAATATTGGACTAGTTATTGCTTACACTTTGCAAACTTTCAGTTATCTATCCCATTAAAAATTTAAACTATGTAGCATTTAACTATTTTGATCAAAATTTGATAACTAAATGACACTCGTATCTGTTTTGGGAGGATGGTATAGTTTAAATAAATGAACATAGATGAACACAAATGAATAGCTGAGAACAAGTAACTTTAAAGTAAAATAAGTTTTCTAATTTTCTTTGCCAACATACAGAAGTATAAAAGAAACAAATGTATCCCTAAACAGACTTGCTATACAAGGGATGGCTGAATGTATATACACTGAGAAAAATGTAAAACTAATTCACAAATGTTACAAGTAGTGTGTACTGTACAGCCACTAACAAGGCTGCTTCTTTCATCTCCAACAATCTGTGCTGCAATATTTGTATCTCACTTGCTTGCCTTGAGAGAAGAAGAGCAACCAAAAATCCCCTTTCTAAACACACCTCATTTTCACACCAACACCAACTCACATTGTGTTATGAGAGTTGACATTGTGCTTACACATCACCAAAACAAAAACAAAACAAAAAAATTAGTAACATAACATAACTAAACAAGGCTCCAACCTCAGCACCTAATTAACTTGTTCACATTGTGCTATGAAGATCATGTTGAAGATGCTTAGGATGGCCTGTGTATATACTCTGTCCTACATTTCCTTTTATCTGATCTATAGACTTCCAAATCCATTTTGTGTTGAGCTACCACATTGTTACATGTCTGAACTTTGTACCTCCTCTATCCTTCTAATAGCTTCCTTAACGCCTGGCCGGTTGCCAGGGCTAGCCTCCGTGCAAGCCACCCCGAGCTTAAGGAGACGTGTCATCTGATTCATGGAACCCGGAGCTGAGCTAGTCAGCTCAGGGTCAATGAGTTCGGCTTCCATATCCCGAGCAGCAGCTGAATGGACCCATTCCACCACATTAGTCCCGCCCTTGCCCTTGCCCGCGTTTAGATACTGAGAAGGAAACTTCCCCGTAAGGATTTCAAGAATCACAACACCGAGACAATAAACATCGGATTTCGGAGAAACATGTTGGTGCTCTGCATATTCCGGGGTTTTACACGCAAACAAGGCTTGCCCGGCATTGCTCTGGTTTATCAGCGGATAGAAGGCGTAGTCGTTGAGTACCGGCTCGTAGTCATCAGTCAAGAGAATGCCGCTGGATTTGAGGTTCCCATGGGCGACATCATAGGTTGAATACTCTTGGTACAAAAACCCCATCCCGCAAGCAATTCCCTTGACGATCTTTAGACGAACAGGCCATGTCAACTCAGCATGACAAATTCCTCGATCACCTATTCAATTCAAGAACAACCCAATTAGCAAGTATCAACCTTCATAAACCTATCTTTCAGGAACATATAGTTATGACTTGTGAAACTTTTTTTTATATCAGCAAACGTACAAACACCGAGACTCAAACGTACCATGTAAAACATACAACAAGCTGCCTTTGGCAACATGTTCTGAAACCACCAGCTTCTCCTCTTTCCGGTAATGGTAAGATAATGGCGATAAAATGTTCTTGTGCCGGAGCTTTCCCATCCGCCTCAGCTCCTTATCGAACGTGTCTCGGCCGACTCTATTCATTCCTTTGATCCTCTTCACCACCACGGACAGGCCGTTGGACATGACGGCCTTGTAAGCCGATCCCATGGCGCCATTTCCGAGCACCTCCGCGGCAGCGGTCATCAAATCCGCCAACCCAAACGGAGGCTTTTCTTGGTTTATCATCACCAAGTCACCACCCCCATTCTTGCCGCCGTGGCTCGAGCCGGCTCCTCTCCGGCTCGACTCGTGCTTCTTCCGGCTGGTGGCCACCACCGCCGCCTGACCTCTGAGCGGATCACCCAGTTTCTCCTTCTCCAGCCTGCTGAAATCGTCCTCCTTGCGCCTCGCCGAAGCGAGCGCCACCGCGATCATGATAAGAACTCCGATCACTAGTGCTATAGAAAACCACATTTTGCGCTTCTTGTCGGAGCCGGACGATCTGGGTGGGCTTTGGCCACCTCCCTCCGGGCTCGCCTTGGCGGCGGTTTGACATTGTTTTCCCAGTGGCTTCCCGCATAGCTTATCGTTTCCGGCGAAGAATTTGGCGTCGAATTTGGCGAGGCCGGCCGGAATCTGGCCTTCCAGTTTGTTGTTGGAGAAATCGACGGACTGTAAGGAGGAATGTTTGAGATCCGGGATGGGTCCGGTGAATTCGTTGTTGTCGAGGTGAAGCTCCGTGAGCATCGACAGCTTCGTCAAGGAGCTGGGTATTTTTCCGGTGAACTGGTTTCCCGACAACCAGACTTTCTTGAGAGAACCCATCTGGTTGAAGTAATCGTCGGGGACTTGGCCGGTGAAGACATTGAAAGACAGAACCAGAGCCTTGAGAGCGCCGAGCTTGTTGAACTCCGGGATGGGCCCAGAGAACGTGTTGTTGGCTAGGCTGATGGTCCTGAGGCCGCGAAGCCCCATCAGGGGCGTGGGGTCG
>JAYMTF010004473.1:0-13100 GCA_036897485.1 Pelargonium nanum | reverse complement strand
TGAAACTTATCAATTCTCTACCCTAAACATTTTCACTAGCAATATCAAATACATGTGAAATACATGTAAACAACTATACATGAAAAAATACTTTCCCTTGAAAATAAGTGAGTCCATGTGAGCAATTAATGAAGGAGTAAAAGAAGCACACAAAATAGCAAAACAAAGGAAAGGAATTGAAATCCACCAACCAACAAAGGATTTAGGCTGAATGGGATATATACCAGCTTCACTCAAACCCAATCCCAATCCCAATCCCAATCCCTCACAAACACTATTATATTATATATATATATTTAGAAAAAAATCTCAGCTATAGTTTATTTCTAAAACTCTTGATTAATAAATCATAACTAATGAGCTGATGTCATCTAATTAATTAACAATCATACCCGTCTAAGGATCCATTTCATTTATCTATTTTCTCAGAGTCTCACTCAATAAATCATTGCTCAAATTCGACCTCTTTATATATATTTATTTATTTTATTTACACACATACACATACACTGATACACACGCCCACAATATTGATATATATGTATGATTGTATGTGATAACGAAATCCTCGTCTGCTCTCATGCCATTGCTACAACACTCACAAGTCACACCTGAAACTTTCAGCTGTCTCTTCTCCGCTCCTCGTCCCTTACGCTCTTTCAAGGTATTTTTGCTTTTATTCTTTCCATTTCTTCTCTCAATGTGTTGTTTTCCTCTGTTTTCCCCTCTTTGATGTAGGGAACACATTGTGTAGCTTGGGAATGGAACTATGGAAGATTTTTTATTTTATTTATTTATTTATTATCAGTATGTGACCGGCTTTTATAGATTATGTGGTGGCGGCGGCGGCGACAATTTGGTAAAAATGAAATGAAAATCGATCAAATGCACAATTTTAGCTCCATTGTTGCCCTGATTTCTTAGGATGATATTCAGGAGCCGTGAGATAGTTTTTGTCTTCATATTTTTTTATGTTACTGTGAAAGTTGATTGCTTTGTTGAAAATGGACCACCATTAGATTTCAGTGGGTGAAAAGTAAATAGTTTTCGCATGTGACAATTTTCCAATTCGCTCATAGTCATGCCAACTGGAACTAGCTACTGTTTCTGTAATGAAATATGAAAAACACTAATTGAGATTAGTCCACAATTAACATGTGGTGATTTGTTGATTTTGGAGCTTAGTGTAGTTGGGAGATATGAGTGGTCCCTAGAGCCTCACACCAAATCATCCTAACCCCAGTGATTTATATTCTGTATTTGTTGGTTGGACCCATGAAACAAAATCATAACTATTAAGGTCACGGAATCGTTTATCTACAGTTAGATTGAATTTAGTAACCATCCATTCCTTTTATTTTAATATAAAGTGAAACACGAATTTTACTTTCTGGTATGATACGATGAATTCAAATCTTTTACTCTTAAAATAAAAATGTGCGACTGCTAGTGGACATGGTCGTCAAATAGAGTAGGACGGCGGCTACGACTTCCACTTCCATTCTCATCTGCATAACTTTTAGTCCTGTGGGTCAATTTTCTTTGTTATCTAATGATAACAAAATCCACAACACTAATAGTTGGTTGTTGACTGCAAATAAAGTTTACATTCTTCCACTTTGTACCCAAAAAAACTCTTTTATTTTATTCTGTTCCATCTAATCCAAAAAGTGGAGCTGGAAAACCATACATACAGCTCTTAGCATCTCTACTTGTTAAGCTTTTTGGGTTTATATAAATGAAACTTGGTGAACAATATTTCATGGGTCTTTGTTTTGTTTTATTTTTATTCTTATTAATGTTGGAGAATTTGTGCTCATCAATTATATATGAAGAGGATATGGCATCGTGCTTTATTTAAGTTGTCGTTAGTACTACAACTACTACTATATATTTACTTACGGTTGATGTATTAGGACACTGTCATCGCATAGCACTATAGCTGGTAAGCTTCATGGTGCCAAAGTTTTAACTATTATCTGTTTCAAATTTTGATTGTATAGGGCTCTGTTTTTGGTATACTTTGCCCATTTCTGAGCCTAACCTGTGTGCAATAATTTGCTGTTGTTTGTGTGGGACACTCATTCAAGAACCACTTGGCCACATTATGTTTGGTGACAATCAAACGCGTGACCCGACCTCTAGTCTTCCTAAGAAAGAGGATTTTGTTTTCTTAAACTAATCTTTTACTAAGCTTGTTTTTGGATATTTTCTTGGTTTCATTCATGTAAGAATCACAGTTTACCTGTAGTTCTTTGGTAAAAACAACCTTCTTTTTTTTTTTTGGTAGAAAAAACAACCTTCTTTTCATTTGTCCTATTTGGTAGAACAGAAGTTATCTTTTATGTTGCATTATACCTTTGTATTCTTTTCCTTCCCTTTATCAGGTTTGTTTTCTAGGTCAAACCTATTTACTGTAGTTTTCAAGTACTCTATTTACGGTTGAACATCCCATGAATACAAGTCTTTTTTCTCTGTCTATTCCAATGATTACTACATTGTTTCTTAAGGTTGGATAAGATTTTTACTCCAAGATCTCTCTAATGTTGATGACTATTGACTAACATGATGATTCTGCAAAGATTGGAAAATAGTCTTTATGATGAGTACATATGAACAAATAGTCTTTATGATGAAAATATCATTTTCTTCTCAGCTGACCCTTCTCAGTTCAACCAATCTTTTTTGGTTAATGATATTTGTAGTATGTTGAGCGGGCTTAATATTCATATCAACCAACTCCTATACTCTTGGAAAAATTATAGTTGCCTTGTCCCAAAATTTTGTTGCTTATGTTCAATTCATTTCATTTTCAGGGAAACATTAACAATGGTAACAAGCAGTGAGGCTGAAGGCCATGGCAATGCGATCAGGAAGAGGGGATGTGGATGCAGCAAAGAGGATTTCTTGCCAGAAGAGTCATTCCAGACCTGGGGGAACTATGCCAAGGCCTTGGCCAGCACCAAAACCCGGCTCAAAGACCGCCTCTTCGCACGATCCCATGACCAGCACGAGCTGCACCAAGTGCGTGCCCGCAGCCAAAATGAGATGAAGAAAACACTCAACTGGTGGGATCTCATTTGGTTTGGCATTGGATCAGTTATGGGGGCAGGAATCTTTGTCCTCACCGGAGAAGCTGCCAGAAATTTTGCTGGCCCTGCTGTTGTTCTCTCGTACCTTATATCTGGTGTCTCAGCTTTGCTATCCGTCTTGTGTTACACTGAATTTGCTGTTGAGTTGCCTGTGGCTGGAGGATCGTTTGCTTATCTAAGAGTGGAACTTGGGGACTTCATTGCTTATATTGCTGCTGGGAACATTCTTTTCGAGTACATTGTAGCTGGTGCTAGTGTGGCACGGTCCTGGACTTCCTACTTTGCTACTTTGTGCAACCACAGTCCTAATGATTTTCGCATAAACATGTCTTCATTTCCTGAACACTTCAACCATCTAGATCCAATTGCAGTAGCTGTCTCCGTATTGGTTTGTGTAGGCGCATCTCTTAGCATGAAGGGCTCATCAAGGTTCAATTCGGTTGCAACCATTATCCATATCCTAGTCCTCATCTTCATCCTGATAACAGGCCTTACCAAGGCTGACATTTCCAATTACGAAAGCTTTGCCCCATTCGGTATTCGTGGCATGTTGAAAGCTTCTGCCGTGCTCTTCTTTGCCTATGTAGGGTTCGATGGGGTGGCCACGCTAGGAGAGGAGGTCAAGAAGCCAAGCCGGGATATCCCAATCGGGCTTGTTGGGTCCATGCTGATAATCATAGTGACTTACTGCACACTTTCTGCAACATTGTGCTTCATGGTGCCATATAACCAAATAGACCCCGATGCGCCTTACACTGTGGCGTTCCAAACTATTGGGATGAACTGGGCTAAGTATATTGTCGCGCTTGGAGCATTGAAGGGCATGACCACTGTCCTGCTAGCTAACATCATCGGCCAAGCAAGGTACTTCACTCACATTGGACGAACTCACATGGCGCCTCCAATTCTCGCAGCTATAAATAAGAGAACTGGAACGCCAGTGAATGCCACGGTTGTTATGACTGTAGCGAATTCAGTTGTGGCATTCTTCACAAGCCTTGACGTGCTGTCCAACCTCCTCTCCATATCCACTTTATTCATCTTTTCGCTGGTAGCTATTGCGTTGCTCGTGAGGCGCTACTACGTGACAGGTGAGACCTCGGATTATGATAGGAACAAGTTCATAGTGTTCTTGGTCCTCATCGTAGGATCGTCAATTGCTACAGCTGCTTATTGGGCGTTTAGCAGTGGGTGGTACGGGTATGCTGTCACGGTTTCAGTTTGGTTCTTGGCCACGCTTGGAATGAAACTGATGGTGAAGGAAGCGAGGAAGCCAAAATTGTGGGGAGTGCCATTACTCCCATGGCTGCCATCGCTTTGCATTGGCGTCAATGTGTTCATTATGGGTTCCATTGACGGGCCATCATTTTTTAGGTTCTTCTTGTGGACATTAGTGTTGTTCGTGTACTATGTATTTGTGGCGCTGCACGCTTCCTATGATGCAGCTAAAGAGACTGAAAGGGAAGATGAGCTGAAAAAGATTGAGGCCGGCGCAGCCAAGCCTCAGAATGTTTCCTGAGGAAGATGATTGTAGTTTCTTGTTTTATCTTATTTTGATGGAAAACATGTGTGTTTTTTTTCTCGTTCTCGAAGTGAGAACCTAACCAAGCAATGTTTCATGTATGGTTTAGGAGAACTTGTGTTCCAATGAAGAAAAGAAAATGTACTTCCAAAAATAGGGGTCCAAGTTGTGAATCTATTCTATATACACACCGATGGGCTTGGCTCGATGTACACATATGATCACGAGTCAAATTCTATTGGAAACGTTTTCGAACGAACCCAACAAGTTTAAACATTTCAAAGGTAAAAGTCATAATTTGGTCCCTTAACTTTTATGTTTCGATCCGATTTAGTCCCTGAAGTTTTTTCAACTTAAAATAGTCATTTAACTTTCGTATTTCGACCCAAAATAGTACCTAAACATTCGTGTTTCGACCCAATTTGGTCCATGAATTATTTTAACCTCAAATGGTCCCTAAACTTTCAAATATTTACCCAATTTGATCCCTGAATTTTATTTAAAAGTTCAGGAACTATTTTGTATCAAAAAAATTAAGGGACAAATTGGATCGAAACACGAAAGTTCATATACTATTTTTTGTTATGAAAAGTTCATGCAAACTGAGCATTTCTCCCATTTCAAATAATAAACTGTCTGCTTTTGTGAAACTGAGGGCACATATTCTTTTACATTGACTCAAGTAATGAAAGATATCAAGAGAGAAAAAAGTGCAGCTGTTGTTGTATATTAAACCCAGGAAGAGACTTGTATAGTTAAAATAGAAACCACTATCAATGATACATTAAATATACAGTAAACCCACAACCTGCTTGACTACACAAGATTTCTTACACAACAATGCACTGAGGCAAAACATGGGGGAAAAAATGAAGACATGGCCAAAACCTGAAGATAAATAATTTGTTATGAACTCACTTTACACTAGTTAACCAGAGTTATGTCTCTATCTTGAGAAGAGAATTGAGGGATGTACTATTGAATCGTTGGGCTAGGCCTCGGATCACAAGGACAATAACATCTCGCAGATGCCGGGACTGCACCATCAAGTCTACTTCATTCTCACTGTCCACCACAATCCTAAGTCGATGCTGGTCATTTCTCAAGAGCTCAACCTGTCACATTTTTTACCGTTAGGTTATCCAGAGTGCAAAAATAAATTTTCAAAGTGTGTAATTAGCAAAGTGTGGTCTTTGACAAATGTCTTGGATGCCAAATGAAACAATATGGCATACAAATAGACACGAGAAGATAATCCATAGAGAATTATAAAACAAAGTGTGTAATTAAGTCATTGATTATCGTAAGAAGCTGGTAAAAAATTTAATAGAATAATGAATGAATAAAATTATAAATTACAGCAATAAAAAGACCGGATAGGTTATGCAGGTATATGAAGTTCAGATATGTACATGGAAAGGAGGAGCGTAGCTTCCACGAATTTCTGTCGTTGGAAATGAAGTTTTAGAACCTGGTTTTACAACCTTGACTCTTTTTCTATTGACTTCTAGAATTCTTCTCTCAAGAGTGCCCAATCCAGGAACCTGCAATGTCTAGAATCATGAAGAGCGTCAAATCGCGTTTAGTCCTCACTAATCCTTTTTTTTTTCTCTTTTTAATCTTTTCGACGTATAAGAGCTAAAAAATAATGGAGGGATAACATGAAATAACAACCTTTTTTGAAGATCTGTCCTTGTCGCATAATGCCTGTTTCCCAAAGAGTAAATAATGAGTCTATGAAGCATAAGCATTAATGTTTTCAAAATAAATTTATGGTAAGTTACTACGAGTACTTGAAAATATTAATCAGTCTTGCACACTGTAGAGCCAAAAACAAAAAATATATAATATTGACTCAAGCACAAATTGATGTAGAATAATAATCCTAAACCACGCACGATGTATATTAAACTTGCATGCACACTATTAAGAAATTGATTATGGGAGGAGTCTGGGAAGATTTGACATAGTTTCTACGCGACAACCTTGTATGCACAAGTGCAGGTTAGCATGACACTGGATGGGAAACTTTAGGACATTGCCTTTCAAAATCGTAAAAATACATATCCGTGTCGTGTATGTATGCCTGCAATGCGTATAGCATAATCAAAATGTTTATATGTCAACCCATGTTCGACTCAGAAGGCTTTGGGTAAAAAAACTTGGACATTGTCATTACTTGTTTTCTTCTATTAACTTCATAGAATTTCTTTATGTATGGTGGTGTTCTAGTTTTAACGTTTAAGCATTCTTCTCCAAATTGAATAGTACAGCATCCACAACAGTCTAAACATCAAACTCACAGCTTCAAGTTAGAAAGAAGCCTAATCATACGAGTTGGAAAATAACCACACCTCGAATTTCACAGATCCAAGATCTAGCTTCTGCTTCACTTCTTTAAGAACATCAGGCTCTGCAAATAAAAATAAATTATATATATATATAAGTAATTAAGTGATTATATAGTAAAATGTGATATAATGTTCCAAGAGAATAATATATCAACAGCAAATTACCAACTGCAATTGGTTCTGTTGATGCAGAGACAGGTTGCCCTTCTACTCCATCCTCTCTAACAGGAGTATAGATAGCAACCAGCCTATAACCCACATCATCAACATTAGCTTCATACATCCTTCCTGTCTCTCCTGTCAGGTCAATGAACATTTTGGGATCAGGTATTGAAAATAGCATATTAATCATGGATGAGCATAGAAGTGTCAAAGTGTCCAAGTTATTTATTTAAAACCGATCAACGCTCCTGGCTGGAAAATGAAAATTTAAGGACTCAGCATACCTGGTATAGAAATAAGATCAGGACTTCCAACCATTGATCTGAGCCACTGGATTCTACTTTTGCCTTCCTTTCCTCCACTATAAATGCCTCGAACAGCATATAAATTAGTGTGAAAACCCCTTCCCTCAATCTCCAGCTTATCTATTTTGGGAATTCCTGGCATTAAACATAATGTCAAAAACATAAATAGGGATACAGATGAGAGAAGTGACAACTTCCTATAATCCCAGTGAACACAGTTGGAAGTGCTATAATTAAATCAAGACACAAAGCAATACTCAAATTTGATGCAACAAGCAAGATGATGGTTCTGGAGTGATGTGAATGCAGTTTAAACAATACGGACCTGGCAAAACGGGGGTGGTCTCAGAATATGCTGGTTCACTTGATCTTCCAAAGACATCAGTCACAATGCATTCACACCTCAAGCATCTACCAATATCCTCCAGGCGCACTTTATAGGAGCAGGAACGCTGTGAAGGTAAGGGCTCAAAGGTCTTTCTATCTCCCACGTCCGATGAACAGAACCTGAACCATCCAAAGTGGTATGCATAAACCATAAGGATAAAAGTAAAAAAGTAAAACAGAGAACCAAATATGACCATGCATGACCACAGAAGAAATTGATCATTATTTCCACATTATATCATACAGGGGTGCCACAAACTCCCCTCAGGCATAACTGTTTCAATCTAGATAGCTCCAATCTGTAGTGTGTGTGTGTGTGTGTGTGTGTGTGAGAGAGAGAGAGAGAGAGTGTATTATATATATCATTTTCTTCTCAAGTACTAACTTTAGAATTCAATAAAATATTCACACTTCACAAAAAAGACGAGGAGTTATTATCAGTATAGGTCATATGAGGTGTCTCAAAGATGTTTGTCTGTCTAATGGCTCTTGTAATTCAGTTCTTGAGTTAACAGTTTTTCATTTTTACACCACTAAGTCCTTGTATCTAAACTGATGTTTCCAATACATAATTCTCTTGTATGCATACCACGTATAAAGGTTGCAGCCTCTATTGGGCGTTTGTTTATGCATCAAACGGAAAAAGATCAAAATGAACACCGCAAACTAATTGAAAAAGTAACACTGTAAAGTGTAAAGCTGAAGCATTTTACCACTGGTATCTGACATCTTTTTTGTACTTGTTCCAGACATTTTGTTGAGTTTCAGTCTTTGGGATCACTTCAACAGCTGTGAGCACAACACCTTCTACTGCCTTTCCAGTAAGAGCAAGCACCTCTACTTTTGGAAGCTCTGCAAGTTAACATTACAGTCAAATTTCAATTAGAAAAAAGTTAGCATTGAATATAAGAAATAGGGTGGATACTATAACTATGTATGTACGTATGCATGCAACGGACTTTTCGGTAATGTAATCAGAGGCCTAATTGCAAATGGTTTTGAGGACAAAAATAACTCAGGACATGAAAATTATGGGATCTTTAACATTTCAAAAAGCTATAAGCAACAAAAAAATTAAATAATAAAAAAAATCATAAAAACTTGTTAACAGAATTGAACTCTGAGTAATGACCCTCACGAGACCCCACAATGGTGGGATCTTCATTCACTAGGTCACCCCCAATAAGGAGTCAGACAACTAATTTCTCATGAGTTGGGGAACGGTGGATAAGGGAGAGTACGACATAAACAAACACTTCTTATCACTTCTCAATCAATGAACATATGGAAGCAATATGTTTGAGATATGATTCATGTACCCCAAACGACTTGGTGGTTGTTGTAAACATACAGAAGCAATAATGAAACTTGATGTTGAAACCTAAATTGAAAAAATCAATGATAATATACAGAAAATACTACTGAGCGAGAACTCCACTACTGCAGATGGCTTCACTTACCAGGAAGAATAATATCAGTTGGCTCAGACAATTTGAGTTCTCCAACAACTGAATCTGAGCGGACTGGTGTGTATCTGCAACACACATTTGAAGAAAACTATTCAGATAAACAACAGCGCAGGACTACATCATTTCATCTATAATTCAATATTATAAAACCATAAGCAGTGGAACCTGAAGGAACTTGCTTCAATGAATAGAACCATATGCAATTGTAGGTCAACAGTAAATAGATTCACCTTCTAAACACTTGACTCAACCATTTAATTTTCTTAACACAATACTGAGCTTTTGAGCGAGAAATATGTTGACTGACATTATATCTCATTGTCAAAGCATATAGAAGTTGTGAGAATGACAACATTGAAGCATTGATTTGATTTCTTCAGCAAGAGGGTTTTTATGTGTTTATATTAAATGAAGAAGACATTGCCATACTTTTGTGGGCTAAGACTGGTAGTTTTCTATTAGTAGTTTGTGCAGAAATAAAAGAAAAGAGACAGAACAGTTTACCCAAACAACAGTCGGCAATTGTAATCTGAGTCTGTAACTTCATAAGTTTTTGAGTTGGCTTCATTAATAAGAACAATAGTCCCCTCACCAGTTTCCCTGTACCAGCTAAAGAGGCTCAACCCTTCATATCCACCAAAATATTCTCCCTCTCCAGAATAAATGCCCATAGACAACTCCTTCACATGAACATTAGAAACAACCGGAAGAGCTGCAAGATCATTTAAGTTAGTGAGTTAAAGAGGAATACTAAAAAACCAATCAATTAACTGGAAAAACATGTCTGGCTTGGACAAACAGTTTAGATTAACAAAATGCATGAAAGGAATGAACAGTTCTACTACTCGGGACAGGATACACCTGGAACAACATAAACATAGAACACCAACAAAAACTCAATTATAACAAGCTTATAAGAACTACCAAAAGAATGCATGCTCCAACTGAAGATTGTGAAAAGGAGTCTAGAATCATTCAGCAACAAAGATAACTCACATTTAGAGAGGAAACTCGAACAGTAATAACTATAATTCTACCTGGGGTTACAGGAGAATCTGACATTCTGACTATTGGCTTCCCACATTTGCCATCAGCACGGGTGGGTAGCCAATGCAAGGCCAAAAAAACTCCCACTTCTTCTGGGGGGGGATTATAGGATCTGCCACAATAGCAAGCCATTAAAATATTTTTGTAGTCATGGACACATATATTACCGCTTTTGGTAGCTGTCACATAATATCAGAACTTACAATGTTTTGCCGCATATAAAAACATCGTCAGAAGCAACAGATATATCCATTAACGCAGATCCATTCAGGCTATTCTTTGTTCTGTACCAAATATAATCACCGATACCTTCCTGTCCTCCAAAATACACTTTTTGTGGGACCACCTCCTTGTCCTCAAGGCAATCAGGAATTATAAGCTCCAATGCAACAGGATCAGCTGACTCAAAATATATAAATTTCAGATATGCATTTGTCTCTAGAAAAGAACACATTACAGATTAAGTGGAACAAAAAAAACACCCTAGCAGAAGAATGGAATAGCAAAAAGGTAAAAACAATAAAGATACACTTGTAATAAAAACACAAGACCAAAATGAAGCTGAAACTTCAAGTTAATGATTAGTCATCACATGGAAAGAATCTACTAATCTCTCAGGTTTAAGAATATTTCAATGCTTTTGATTAGGTTAATGTAAGGAATTGCTTACAATTTCAAGAGAAATGGCAATTTCTTATCCATTTAGGAATCAGGCTACCTTCTCGAAGTACTATATGTAAGCTGGGTGCTTCTTAAAAGTAGCTGTTAGTTGATGTGTTTAAGACTGCTGAGTCAATTATTGTTTAGTTTGTTCCTGTTTGTTAGGAGTTTTGTTATCCATGTTCTGTTATCCATTTTCTGTTATCATGCCATTATCTTAGGTCCATGATTTTAGTAAGCTGTTACTTTCAAGCTTATAAATAGAGTTTGCTGATAATAACCTTGTAAGCCTTTCAATCAATAAGAAAGTGTTGTTTCCAATTCTCTTATTCTTGTAGTAAATTAAAGTTCCCTTATTCTGATTCTAAATAACAACAGTAGCTGAGTATTTAAAGAAGAATAAGGATATTAATTATATTTTAAATTTCGTTTGAAGTTCTTGTACCACCACCTATGCTTTTAATTATATTTACAATTTCATTCCCTTCACAGAATTATAAACTTGGTTTCTAAGTAGTCAAACAATAATCAGACGTGAAAACAATTATGGATGCTCTAGATCCTTCAAAGAACATGCTTTCTCCTTGCACCTAGCACAGCCTACTGCTACTTTCCTAAATTCAGTTTCTAGAGAGAATTATTTGAGTCAACCAAATAAACTAAATATAAAAAAGGTGAATGTTTCTGCTCAAATACCAAGATAATAGAACTCCAACCATGGGCTATGCCCGCACAAAAGCCGTTGCAAATAGTTCATAGTTGGAGTACAACTTACCAGGAGATATTACATCAGATACAAGAGTCCTAGGACTCCCTTTCATCCCATCTTTGCGAATTGGTGTGAATACAAGCTCAATACATCTTTCCACGTCTTCCAGGGACAAATCTAGAAAATCTGCTAAAAGAATATGTTGAGCATGAAATTCAAACTTTGTGCAGATAAGTGAACGATCTACTTGGTGCAGTAAATCCAGAAAACTCACCATCAGTACTTAGTTTTTCCTTGACACCATTACTTCTCACTCTATACCATTCATTTAGGCAATTTCCTTTCTCCCTAGATAACAGAAAACGCAATTAATTCATGACAAGGCTACAGTTCCAACCATCATAAAACATAACAAGTGATCCAGCAAAGGTCTCACCCTCCACTGTAAGAAGCAATGAAGCTCACACGTTGTCCTTCCACCATTGATCCAAGAAACTCTAAAGAGTGACAAGTTGGAAGACCTACATAGAAAATAAAACTCACTCATTTGTTTTAAACTTTGTATGATAAGTATCAGCATAACTGAACCTGAAGAATAAATAAAATTATTTGATTTATAAAACCAGTACCAGGTATTATTGGACCCAGTTGTTCAGAAAGAACAGTAGGACCACGGGCCCAATCACTTCTTACAGGCTCACATGATACTGAAACAAATAAGCCAATGTCATCAACTGAGAGCATGTACGACGCATTAGTAGCTCCTCTAATTTCAACAGGTGCTCCATCCGAACTAGTCTGCACACACAGATAACTTATTAGTCACAATTCAAGCACGGTAGCATTTGAGCCTTCTTTAGCCAAAAAGCAAATAAGAAAGAGATCAAAGATCACATATTCTTAAAAATGAAAATTGGAATGATAATAGTGATGATCTTTATATGCTAGATCACATTTCACTAACAAATTACTGTGGGACTTTGAACTAGGCTTTGCAAGATACACATGAAACTTAAATATCCAAATAAATATGTATACCCTGAACCAGCGGAAAATTGATTCTCCTTCATCACCACCCCAATATTTTTTGTCAATACTTAGCGTAGTTCCCTCAACAGCACTTCCAATTATTTGCAAGGAAAGCAGCCTCGGAGTTCCTATTCAACAAGCAACATTCAGAATTAGTGAGTCTGAAACGATCTGCATAGCGATAAAATAATACACAGGAATGCACGTGACATTGATCTTAAATTCTATTCAAAGATCAACAAATTAACAAATTTAAAAAGTCTATACAAGTGATTTTCCCTAGTGTGGCAAATTATGCTTAGTTGTTTTTTTTTTTTTTTTTTTATAAGAAACGGGACACCATACTCGAAGAAAAAATGTTTTTCAC
>JAYMTF010004472.1:0-13100 GCA_036897485.1 Pelargonium nanum | reverse complement strand
GGAGGAGAAAAAGTGGAAGGAGAAGTTGAAGTTGAAGTTGATGACAAAGTGCAAAGAGATGCAGAAGTGGACGGAAGTAGTCAATCGGATGAGTGATCTACCAAAATTTTAATAACTTCAATTTTATTAAATTTTGTAATATATTTTTGTTTCGTGTTATTTTTAATAATAAATTGACAGTGTATTCTATATGTGAACATAATGTTTTGGCCAGTGTACACAAATAATTTTAGTTTTTCAGGATATAGCCTAGCTTCAGTCTAGTATTGTTTTTCTTGTTTATGATCCAGGTTTTTGTTTAAACATGTTAGTCGGTCTGTGAACCGGATAACCCGTACTTTCGTCACGTCATCTGTTTCAGCCTCAGACATAGAGGGTTGGATGAGTCTCAATTCACCTATAAACTTGTCTTCTTTGTTGGATTCGGATTTGATCTCTTAGTTAATAAATATATTTCCGTTCAAAAAAGAAACAAATTGTTCGTTGGTCAATTGCTCTATCCTTGGAGGTGCAAATGCATATTTTATTTATTATTATGCTTTATGTATGAGTTTGAAATTCAATATTGATTTTTTTTTTTGGATATTTGTTTTTTTTTACTGAACTTTGTGTATTTGTTAATTTGCTTGGATTTGGATTCTAGGCGATAGAAAAAATGGGGGATTAAACGACAAAATTAATGAACCAATGAGGAAGAGAAAAGAAATATAAACTGATCACTTTAAAGCTAAATGAGATGGTCATTTAGCTTATCGGCCTTTTTAAGTACATTGGGTCAGCTACACAACAAAAAGGCTTTAGAATCTTTCTCTTCTGATCACTGGGCTATAGGCCCACTTATTGAGTTCTTTTATCTATTTCACTCAGTCTTGCGATAGGATATTTGTTGTTCATGCTACAAATTAGGTCCGAGTGAATGAACATTACTTATCACAACCTATTCACATTTATTAACACAAACAAAATTTATTAAACGAATAAGTAATAACACAAAAGCAATGGTAAAGTGGAGATGAAATTTTTTCATAAGAGCTCTTGTGTAATGAAAATGTCTGAAAAGAGATCGTAGCAGCTCCAACATCCAAACAATGTTTGGGCTCAACGTCTATGAATATTGTCTATGCAAGAGGCAAGCAGATGACTCAAACAAGCACAAAGTGCATGTACACAGATATTTGTGAGAGCAAAAATATTATAAATCACTGTAAAAATGTTATATATAAATATAGTGTATATTAGCCATTGAAAAACAATGGGCTACATACACTGTTTTCCATCAATTTCTCTCTCCCAATGGTGTTTGGCTAGTGAGTCACAAGAAGTTATTGCACATTGTTGTTTTGCATTCCTAGTGGGAAAAGCATCATCTCTTTCCTCCATTCCTATCTGTTTCCTCCCATTTTGGCTTCAACGATAACACTCAATGCTTCATCTTATTTCTTGACTCTTTTATGCAACTTGACCATACTATACTATATATATACATACACACTCACACTTAAATAGTTGTAAAAACACATTTACTTCCACTAACTTTTATTTAATTTATGGTCAAACCTTGTGATCATGAATTCAAGATCATATCAAGTATACATTAATCTTTGAAAAACTCATAACATGCCGCAGCCATAGGCTCTGTCATGATCATATAGTTTTTGAAAGCAATATGAGTCAAGTTTGCATATAAAAACTAGCTACATTTTGTTCACTTCCTAATCATTTTTTTCTATAGAAATGGTGTATCAGAAACTACTATGTTTGGTCATAGCCACAGCTTGTTATGTTCTTGTTGTTGCAGCACAACTATCTTCTGAGAACCCGAGCAAGGCGGTCCAAATCGAGGCCTTGAACGAGTTCAAGAAAGGCGTTACGCGTGACCCTTTGGGAGCACTTGTGGATTGGAATAGCAGCAACCATCACTGCAACTGGTCTGGGATTGCCTGTGAACCTTCTTCGGATCATGTCATCGAAGTTTCTTTGGTCGATAAGCAGCTCGAAGGAGTGATCTCTCCATTTCTTGGCAACCTTTCGCGCCTTCAGGTACTTGACTTAACTCTAAACTCATTCACAGGCCACATGCCTCCTCAGATAGGACTTTTGTCCCAACTTTCCGAGCTCGTGCTCTTTGCAAATTCTCTTTCGGGTTCTATTCCCCAAGAACTAGGCAATCTTGGAAGCTTGCAAGGACTAGATTTGGGCAACAACCTCTTCAGTGGAAGCATCCCACAAAACTTGTGTAACTGCACAGCATTGTTGCAAGTTGCACTCAGTTTTAACAATCTTTCGGGTTACATCCCGCGAAAGATAGGGAACTTGGCTAGCCTTCAGCTTCTTGTAGCGTATGGGAACAATTTGGTCGGTCCAATACCCGCTTCCATTGGTAGCTTGGTGGATCTCGAGGCTCTAGACTTGTCCCTGAACAAACTCTCCGGGCCAATCCCCCCGGAAGTTGGGAATTTGATGAACTTACAATACCTTCAGCTTTTCTCAAACTCCCTCAGTGGTCACATCCCATCTCAATTAGGCCAATGCAAGAGTCTAGCCCATCTCGAGCTTTACATGAACAAACTCTCCGGTCCTATTCCCGAAGAACTTGGAAACTTGACTAACTTGCAAACCTTGAGGTTGTACAAAAACAATCTGAGTTCCACAATCCCACTCTCTTTATTCGAGTTACGTGCATTGACTGCTTTAGGATTATCCGAAAACTTGTTGTCCGGGAAAGTACCTTCAGAGGTTGGATCGTTGAGTTCGTTAGAGGTATTGACACTGCATTCCAATAACTTCACGGGGGAAATTCCCGCGTCCTTGACAAACTTGTCAAACCTCACGTATGTATCGATGGGCTTCAATTCCCTCGAAGGGGAGCTTCCCTCGGATATAGGGTCGCTTCGCCATCTCAAGAACTTTAGCATGAACAGCAACCTTCTAGAGGGGACAGTTCCTCCTAGTATCACCAATTGTACTCATTTGCTAGTCATATCATTAGCTAATAATACAATTAGTGGGAAAATTCCTCGAGGCCTAGGACGGTTAACGAATCTGACATTCCTATCTTTCGGGGACAATAGGATGACAGGGGAAATCCCTAGTGACCTCTTCAACTGCTCGAATCTTCGCATTCTTGATTTGAGTCGCAACAATTTTAGTGGGACGCTGGATTCAGGCGTTGGCAAGCTCTCTAGTCTCACGACGCTCCAAGCATTCTCTAATTCATTTGTAGGACCTATCCCCCCAGAAATTGGTAGTTTAGGACAATTGATCAGCTTATATCTGGATCAAAACAACTTTTCAGGGCTAGTTCCCAAAGAACTGTCCAAACTTGCTCTTCTCCAAGGCCTAGCCCTCAATGACAATGCTCTAGAAGGTGTCGTGCCCGATGAACTATTCCAGCTGAAACAACTTACTGATCTTGAGTTACATAACAACAAGTTCACAGGTCCAATTCCAGATGTTGTGTCCAAACTCGAGCTGCTATCGTACTTGGATCTTCATGGTAACATGTTCAATGGGTCCATTCCAAGAAGTATAGGCCATCTTGACAGATTGATGAGTCTGGATCTTTCTCACAATCGGCTTTCCGGGTCCATTCCTGGATCTGTCATTGCAAAGATGAAAAACATGCAAATATATCTCAACTTTTCACACAACTTGTTGGAGGGAACTATACCAGAGGAGCTTGGTTTGCTTGAAATGATTCAAGACATTGACATATCAAACAACAATCTTTCGGGTTTGATTCCTGAGGCGCTTGGAGGGTGTAGAAATCTATTTTCCTTGGATCTTTCGGGGAATCACATTTCGGGTCCTATCCCGGTCAAAGCATTTACTCAGATGGATATGCTTACATACTTGAACCTTTCAAGAAATGGCTTGAATGGGACAATCCCCGAGAAGTTGGGAGACTTGAAGCACTTGAGCTCGCTCGATCTCTCTCAGAACGAGCTTGAGGGTGTGATTCCTGAGAGCCTCACCAACATTTCCACCTTGAAACATCTGAATCTTTCCTTCAACCATCTTCAAGGCCAAGTCCCAGAAACCGGCGTATTCAACAACATGAATGCTTCAAATCTCATGGGAAACCCAACTCTATGTGGAGCTAAGTTGCACAAGTCATGTCCCAAGAACACATCACACAAGTTCTCCAAGAAAGGTCTGATAATCTTGGCGATACTCGGATCCTTATCAGTCATTCTTGTTCTGTTCTTGATCATTTCAATCGCGTACAGACGCCACGCAAGACGCAAAACAGCAATACCTGCAGAGAATCAAGAAGCAGAACAAGATTACTTAACAGCATTGACCCTCAAAAGATTCGATCCCAACGAGCTAGACACCGCGACAAGCTTCTTCAGCGAAGCAAACATCATTGGAGCCAGCAGTTTGAGCACAGTGTACAAGGGTCAGCTACAAGATGGACAAGCTGTAGCTGTCAAGAAGCTGAACTTGAACCAATTCTCCGCAGAAACAGACCGGTGCTACAAGCGAGAAATCAAGATCTTGGCTCAGCTAAAGCATAGGAATCTTGTTAAAGTAATAGGCTATGCTTGGGAGAGCAGAAAGTTAAAGGCTTTGGTTCTGAAATACATGGAAAATGGGAACTTGGACAGTGTGATACACAATTCAGAAATGGAGGATTCAAGATGGACATTACATGAGAGAATCAATGTGTTTGTGTCAATAGCAAGTGGCTTAGAGTACTTGCATTTTGGCTATGGCTTCCCGATCATTCACTGCGATTTGAAGCCTTCGAATGTTCTTCTTGATAGCGACTTTGAGGCTCATGTGAGCGATTTTGGAACAGCTCGAATGCTCGGGGTCCAAGATGGTACCAACATTTCTTCTTCATCAGCTTTCCAAGGCACTATTGGATACATGGCACCAGGTATACAATTCTTGCTTTCATTTGTAAACTACTCTAAAAACTGATACTCATTGGTTGTGTTCATGTCACACATTGAAAGAACGTGAAGTCTGTCACCACTTGATATACACGTTGGGCCCTCCACCTATCAGCTTACGCTTTTGGGTTGGATCAAGTTTAACATGGTATCAGTCCCACGTTGAAAGAATGTAAAGTCTGTTGTCACTTGATATATTAACAGATTGTATTTGCATTGTCATGCATATGTAGAGCTCGCGTATATGAAGAAAGTGACAGCAAAAGTAGATGTGTTCAGCTTCGGCGTGATAATGTTGGAGTTCCTCACAAAACAAAGGCCTACGGGACTTGTTGACGCGGATATGATGCCAAACACTTTGTGCCAATTTGTGCAGAAAGGTCTCGCGGATGGGATCAAAGGACTTGTTCAAGTTTTGGACCCTATGCTTGCATCAGATATGCACAAGGGTCAGGAGATGGTATTGGAAGATTTGTTCAAGCTCGCGTTGTTTTGCACCAATCCAGATCCTGAGAACCGGCCTAATATGAACGAGGTTTTGTCTTCGCTCGTGAAGCTAAGCAAGGGAATGGCAATATCAGAATGATTAGGATAATGTTTTGTCTATCAGAATATGCATTTTGTTGGTTCTTGTATCTGGTTTTATTGCAAATGAGATCAATAAGTACTCTCTGCTTCTTTGGACTTTTTTTGATGTCATTTGCTTCATTATACCAATGTTTGTGCAAGTTAGTACTTATAGGTTATGGAGTGGATTGGCAAATCATGGATCTTTTGATCTTCTTTACACCAGAAGATCATTTTAGTGACTTATTACATTTAAATGTTCATGATTCATTATCTGAAAAAACACATCTAACTATTTAACTACAGTACAATGAATGAGATTGAAAGTCATTGTCTAAAAAAGTTGAGGGACTGAATTGGGTACATATTCGGAAGTTCAGGAAGCAAATGAGATTTTACTCTCTTTTTTAATCAGTAAAGATGGTATTACGAATTAGTTTACACTCATTTTGTTCCGAATTGATACTTGATTTAATAATCGTTTTAATTTGGTTCTCAAACTACTCATATAATTCAAATTTTGGACTATGCTATTTTGTTTCAAATAAGTCAAATATGCACCAGTGCCGTTATATTAGACTGACATAACAACTTTTTCCTGAGTTTTTTTGTTGACGTTGCACCATATAACGCTCAAGGTAACAAAATTTATTGATGAATCCAATTTAAAACAAAATTGTATAATTGAATGACGTGTTCGTCACGTCAATTTTGTCGGCACCGTTATAAATTGAAACAATACGAGACAAAATAGTATAGTTTGTGGACCAAATCAGAACAATATGAATTGTTTGGAAGACCAAAGTAGAACATTTTCTGCACATTATATTATGTACCAATTCGAAACAAATTACATACTTAGATGACCATACTGGAACATTTTCATATATAAGAAATAGCTAGTATTTTAAAATAAAACAACAACAAAACACATATTAGTGAAATAATATTAGAACTTAGTCAAAACAGATTAATGCAATATCAAGGAAAATATATACTTTTGGATCATGTTACTTAATTTATCCACAACTATAGTCTAACTTAGTTATAACAATAAAACCTTATCCTAATCTCCAAATTTTAAACTCAACATTTTTCACCTATATATATTCAACTTGGCTGCAATCATTTCTCAAACAAACAATTGAAAAGGCTCATTTCCATAAGCAAAACAAATGGCCAAACCTCTACTCCATGTTCTTTGCCTTTCACTCACTTTATTATTTACCATTTCTAATGCTGCTAGATTTTTAAGTGTTGATCAAGCTACAACTGGTGGCAATTTCACACATGTTTGTGATCCTGTGAGGTTTGAGAGTCTTGGACTAGACTCGTCAACTTTCGCCTTCTGCGACAAATCACTACCATATGCTGTGAGGGCAAAAGATTTGGTAGATCGCATGACATTAGCCGAAAAGGTGCAACAAATTGGTAACACCGCGAGTGGAGTCTCTAGGCTAGGGCTTCCGAAGTACCAATGGTGGTCGGAAGCTTTGCATGGTGTGTCCAATGAAGGTCCCGGGACTCGATTTGGTGATCTTGTTCCTTCTGCAACGAGTTTTCCAACTGTTATTCTCACGACTGCGTCGTTCAATCAGTCTCTATGGAAAAACATTGGTCAGGTATATATCTTTTATGTCACACGTTTTTCATATTCTAAAATAGTGAAAGTCTTGTACACTTTAATAGTTAAAAAATTGTCCTTACTTAGTAGAAGTTTTAGATTCGTTCGTGAGAGTTTCTTTTTTTTTTTAATGCAGGTTGTTTCAACAGAAGCGAGAGCTATGTACAATCTAGGACTTGCGGGATTGACATTTTGGAGTCCAAATATTAATGTAGTTAGAGATCCGAGGTGGGGAAGAACCCTAGAGACGCCTGGAGAGGATCCTTTTGTAGTTGGCACATATGCTGCAAACTATGTTAGAGGACTACAAGACATTGAAGGAACTGAAAACAGTACTGACCCGAATTCTAGACCTCTAAAAGTGTCTGCATGTTGCAAGCATTACGCAGCTTATGATCTTGATAATTGGTTGGCCGTTACTCGTTATACTTTCGACGCTAAGGTATTAATAATCAAATCTAACAAAATTTCATAGTACATAAATCTTTTTTATCATAATAAATAATTTTATTTTATGTTTGAATATACAAGGTGACGGAACAAGATATGTTGGAGACATTTGTTCGACCATTTGAGATGTGTGTGAAAGATGGAGATGTTAGCAGTGTCATGTGCTCTTATAATCGTATTAATGGCATACCCGTTTGCGCTGATCCAAAACTCTTGAAGGATACTATTAGAGGAGAATGGGATTTACATGGGTATTGGATTATT
This sequence comes from Pelargonium nanum, assembly GCA_036897485.1. Lineage (NCBI taxonomy): Eukaryota > Viridiplantae > Streptophyta > Magnoliopsida > Geraniales > Geraniaceae > Pelargonium > Pelargonium nanum. The sequence continues at coordinate 5,294 of JAYMTF010004472.1, read as the reverse complement.
AAACCCTAAAATTATCATCTTACATAACATACAGTTATTTTTCTTGATATTCATACTCACATGCATAAAAATATTATTCAGGTACATAGTTTCAGACTGCGATTCTGTCGAAGTGTTGGTTAATGATCACAAATGGCTAAGTGACACAGGTGAAGATGGAGTTGCTCAAGCTCTAAAAGCAGGCAAGTACCAACTCTCATAACGTTCTTGTTCCTCTAAACGTTTTCATAGTCAGTTTGTATTATTTTCATTATTAACATGATTTTTTACACTAGGTGCTTAAGTATGAGCACTTCTCTTGTTTTCTTTATTTATGTGTATAATCATTTGATTTCTTTATCAAAACAGGCATGGATTTGGATTGTGGAGACTTTTACACAAGGTTCACTAAAAATGCAGTGGAACAAGGAAAAGTTGGGGAGGGAGATATTGACAAGTCCTTAAAAATCCTCTATGTTGTGCTCATGAGGCTTGGATTTTTTGATGGGAGTCCATCTTTTGAATCCCTTGGAAAAGATGATGTGTGCTCTAATGAACACATTGAGTTGGCCACAGAAGCAGCTAGAGAAGGAATTGTTCTTTTGAAGAATGATGATAACACTTTGCCTCTAAAATCAGATAACATCAAAACCCTAGCACTAATTGGACCACATGCCAATGCTAGTGATGCCATGATTGGAAATTACAAAGGTACATATATAATATTTACTCCTTTATATGCACAATAAATACACAAATAAGTGTACAAATGTCACATATCAGAAGTCCATAATATATAGTTTATTAGAAGTTAATCAATGGTTGAATATGCGTTTGTGCACTGGTTAATGAAATCTTTATCAGTAGTCGAGTAATTTCATTCAGATATGACTATTTTGGAGGAAATAAATGTGGGACGGAAATAAATCATCTACATTATAACTAACAACTCCTTATCCTTGTATGTGTATATACTTCTGACGAGAAAGCGTACTTGTGAGCACTTCTGATGAAATTTATCGTTGTAGGCATTCCATGTCAAATCACGACTCCTCTTGACGCCTTCTCGAACTACAACTTATCTTTGAAGTACGAAATCGGGTGCCTCGATGTGCTGTGTAACAATAGTCAAAGTAGCATATTTGATGGGATGAGAGCCTCAATGGAAGTAGATGCTACAATACTATTTATGGGGTTGGATGCATCAATTGAGCAAGAATGTTTGGACAGGGTTGAGCTCAGCCTTCCTGGGCAACAAGATCAGTTGATTCAGCAAGTTGCTGAAGCTTCTAAAGGTCCTGTTATTCTTGTAATCATGTCAGCTGGTGGAGTGGACATTTCATTTGCCAAAGGTAACAAAAAAATTAAAGCCATCTTGTGGGCAGGATATCCAGGAGAGGAAGGTGGACAAGCAATTGCAGATGTTATTTTTGGAAAGTACAATCCAGGTAAGCAATCTAGCTCATTAAATGTTTTACATTTGAACCAATATGTTAATTTGACCATCGATTTGACTAGCAAGACCTGTCAGAACACCGAGTGATTGAACTGATTAGTTGGTCGATTCCTTATCAAACCGATCAGTTTAGTCCAATTTTGAAACATGATCATATATTATTCAATGATTGTAAACGAAGAATTTGACAAATTTTGTTAGTCAGATCTCAAATCCATATAACGACCGTCAATTTAGTCTGAATTTTTAAAATACGGTCACAAGTTGTTCACTTATCGCACTATTAGAGAAGAATTGGATCACTTTGTTGATCCGATCCTAATCAAACCGGTCAGTTTAGTATGATTTTTTAGACGCGGTCATAAGTTATTCAATGATCGTCGGTCAGATCCTAATCAAACCGGTCTTTATAGGTCAATTTTACAAATGTTACATATAATTTTGACATTTTATTTTTGTCACCTTGCCACAGGAGGAAGATTGCCTGTTACTTGGTATGAAGCCAACTATGCTAACATGTTGCCCATGACTTCCATGCCACTAAGACCAGTTGATAGCTTGGGCTATCCGGGCCGGACATATAGGTTCTTCAACGGCTCCACGGTGTACCCTTTCGGGTACGGACTCAGCTACACCAATTTTACCTACAAACTCGTATCCACATCAACCACTTCCTTCAACGTACCTTTGAACAAGTTTCAACATTGTCACAACCTAGATTATGACGAGAATGTAGACTACACGCCTTCGTGTCGTGCAGTTCTAATCAACGACATGGAGTGTAACGATGAATTTGAGTTTGAAATCGAAGTGACGAATGTGGGAGACGTGGACGGGAGCGAGGTTGTGATGGTCTACTCGAAACCTCCGGATGGAGTCTCCAACACTCACATCAAACAATTGATTGGTTTTAGGAGGGTTTTTGTGCCAAGTGGAAGTAGTGAGAAGGTGAAGTTTAGCTTCAATGCATGCAAGAGCTTGGGCCTAGTGGATTTCAATGCTTATAACTTGTTACCATCGGGTCGTCACGCTATTGTGATCGGAGACAACGCGATTACATTTTATGTCGGAGTTAGCTATCAGCGTTGACTCGAGCTCGAAAAGTGTAGAAACATAGATGGTAAATAAAGGAAGTAGGAATAGTTTAAGTTTATTATATAGGAAGTAGGAATTTTGTGGATATTTTCAGTCAGTGAAAATGTAATAAAATTGTTCTCCAAGTTATATTTACTCTTGTGTCCTTTCTGTCTAATTTGGTATATTTTTTTTCCTTGAGAACATGTTGTGCATTTTTCTCTATTTTCTTCTTATTGTCAGCAAGATTAGTTTGCTTTGGCTCCATCTTTCTATTGCACTTCACACATAAGACCCATAAAATATGGATCACATTTATAAGAATAAATATTACAATATCAGTTTAGTTCCTAAATTAAATTTATAATTTGATCAAAATAATTCATGTGCCAACCATTTTGATTGAAGTTTTGAATAGTTGAATGAAATTCTAATAAAGTAAAAAAGTAAACCAGTTTTTATTATATAGTTTGAAGCTAGGGAAAGCTTATTTTTCAAGATAAAAAAAATCATAATTTTGAAATTATTATTCAATTTAAAACGATTTTATGTCAATCTTGTATAATTTTTTAAATAAAAATAGTCTTACAATTCGAAATAGTAATAATTTTTTCATTTAAATTTGAGATTTTCAATTTTGAAACTAAAAGTATTGTCGAATTTTCACCCAAAAAGTATTATCAAGGCATTGATTTTGACATTATAAACTGTTTATGACTACATTTTACCACACAAACTATTTTTAAAGAAGATAATTCAAACACTCTTAAAACTACATCGAACGACTACTTTAATAACAATAAAAATATTGGGCAACTAAATCAGAAAAAAAAGTAGAGGATAGTCGTTTTGAGAGTCGCCTTGGATTTTCGTACGGCTACAACTGCTCTTGATTTTCAAAGTGGCTGTTAAGCGCTCCTCTTTCCTAGGATCTTACTGATGAGTGCTATCGCCGTATATAATTTAATTTCCAACGTGTCCCTAGTGATGCTCTAAATACAAAAAGATATTTAGACTGGTTTAGGGTAAGGTATTTATCCCCTTTTCAACTGAAATACAGAATTCAATGAAGAAAAAGATAAAACCCAATAGTAACATTGATAAGAATAGCCTGAGAAATCCGGAATTAGTTTTCTTTTTTATTACTTGTAGTAGTTTCGTTTTAAGGATTATTAAGTGGATTCTACAGAGGGGCCTATCATAAGATAGCAAACTCTGGAAGTTAACATAAAGTTTATAATAATTATAATTATAATATAAATGAAGTTTTATCAAAAGAATTGAATTTATAAATTCTGGAAGTTAACATTTATCGACTTCAAGTGGGGAGTCTGTTCTTTTATGGAAAAAAAGTTATACCGGAGTTCTTTCAGGGCTCCATCATAGGCATTCAAAGTTTATTAATCACAAAAGCTGTTGATTTTTCTTATTTATACAATTGTCATTTAAAACTAGAGTGTAGTCTTTTCCAAGTTCGCACATTACTCTAGGAAAATTCAAATAGTAAATTACGGTCTCTCGCGCCAAGACATCAAGCTCTTGCTTGCCAGCACGTTAATGTGTTGTTAGGGTTTGCAGAGCGATGACGACGACGTAGATTTGCGATAGATTTTATATATTGGTGTCCACGTGACTTTGAAGTTGGCGGTTCGGTCGGAGCCCTCAGATCATCCTTCGAGTTTGCTGCTGAATCAGATAGTCGACTCGGTGATGGCGAGCGGCGGTTGACAAACTCTTTCATGTGGTCGTCTTAAGTTATAAGTTCAATCATTGTTAGTTGTTCGTGTTCTTCAGACTGAAGGAGAATTTCAGTGTCTTCAGGTAATTGTGGCTCAGTTTGTTAGTGTCAATTTTTTGCTAGAAGGTTGGTCTGCGAATGGAATGACCTCAATTTAGTTATGTATTGTTCTCTTAATTAGACTTGTCTAAATGATTTGGTTTTCAAGTCCTCAGTTATATATAATTTTTTTTATTGCCTGAAATGAAGTAGTATTAATTTTTCACCTTTTTCGTGCTAAATAAAATAAAAATATACGCCAACCTAGAACATTTCTTTATCATTTGTATCATAAAGAAATTAATTAAGGAGACTCCAAGGGATCATGTTAATGCAATTATTTACCTTAAAAGTTACAAATCTTTTCATGGCACAACAAATTAATGGCCAAAGAAAGAAACAAATCAAATCGATATGAGAACTAAAGCAAACAATATATAAATAGAAGCTAACAGCTTAGAGACAAAAATAAATATGATAATATATGGAATGGCTATATAGTCAAAATTATACAACTTGAATATTTCAAATTCTACTCACCTCTATGCTTTTTTATTTGTTCCCCAAAAGAAATAATAGACAATGTTTGATTTTGACTTGGGACAGACATGCAGTCTTCCCATCACATGATGTCAAATGTTTAATAAAAAAGATTAAAGATTATTTACGTCTTCGAATTAAAAAAAAAATCGTAAATTTAGATGTTGAACTTCTAAAAACATCACTTAGGCCATTAAACTTTGAGTTATGGGATCGAAATGATCATTTCAGTTTGTTCAAGATATTTTTTTTGTTAACTTTTGATGATGTGTCGATGATGTGATTTTTTATATAAATAAATATCTTACGTGCGCATACGTGTAAGATTTTAAAAATTAATATTAATTATAAATATAAGTATGACACATGTTATTTTTTATTGGTCAAAAAGTAATTAAAAATTAGGGTAAATTGTCACCATAGTACCTGTACTTGTTGAAACTATAGAGTTGGCCCTCGAGTAGTGTT
>JAYMTF010004471.1:0-13102 GCA_036897485.1 Pelargonium nanum | reverse complement strand
CGCAGACGACACTGATGAGAGATCTCGAAAAACCGCCAATCTAGAGGCAAGCTTGTCAACTCATCAGGAAGATGAGGTTAGTTCAGCAGTAGCGCTAAAGCATGGTTTCTAGAATGAGTACTCAAAATACCAAGTAGAGTGAGGAAGATGGCATAACGATATTACACAGACCATCCCTTGAATGCATTTTCCATCCGTTCAGTTTAACAGACATTAACTATGCTATGTCAACGGCATTTTACTTACACTTGGTACCATCAGACTGGATATGAGGCTGCCACATCATGATGACATGGACTGTCCCATCAGAAAATAATCATGATCTGGCAGCCATATACCCAGTCCCAGTCCAATGGTGCCACGTGTCAAAGAAACACTGATGACGTAGCAAAGTTATCGTCTGTTAACTAAAATGGATTTGAGCTAGGTTTTTGCAAGTGTTGTAACAAGAGGGGAGGTCTCAGTAATTTTGTTATATCTCAGGGTCAGGGTGTAGGTTTAATTTACTCTTCATATATCATACCAAAAATAATAAAAAAAGCTTCCAGAATTCTTAGAGAGACAGATGACTGATACGAAAACCCTGACCAAGAATGAATGTGGCAAAGGTGTTTTGAGTCCTGCATCAAGCTTGTGCTGGATAAATCCAGCTTGTTTAAGCAATTGCAGTGAATCCGAATGGTAATTATGCTTTGGGAATCGACCAATTATTGGGGTCTAGTCACAATAATTCAATAAATGGTAGCAAAGACGACTGTTTCTGTAAATTTCAGTCCGGTCAATTGAGAAAGATGCTAAGGACTAAACAAGGGAATACTCTTAACACCTCGACCAAATTGGGTAGAGAATACTTGTAGTGCATTTGTGCTGAAGTCTCTTATTGTGGGTCTGCTGAGTATTTCTGGACTATATAAGTGAATCTGTTAACCCAAGTAATAGACTAGTCTTTTGGGTACAGATCTAGTAATCTAAGTGAGTATGTATTGGGCCTCAGCTGACTTTCTCTCCAGAAGGCTATTCTATGAAGCAATCTTGGGAGTTTAGGAGCTCATTAATTCTATTATCGTGGTTTTGGGCCTTTGGCTGGAAAGAACTGCTGGTTTTGCTATAAAATAAGCTTTTCTTTAACATTTAGAGTTAAGGACGTTGTAGGAATTTCAAAATTTTCATGACAAGGTCTGTTGATAATCTAGTTTATTTTTGGCAATACTTTATTTGCTGTAAAATGATAGCAAATCTTTTTTTTCTGGCTTGTGTGAAGCTTAATTGTGCATCATCTACGACATTACATCTCTTCGTGTTGTCGAAAAAGTCCTTTCCTTGCAACCTGTGCTTTCAGCACACTTTTATCAACGCTGCCACTTTTGCTTATAGATGTAAAGAAGTTAAAAATTTGACGGATAATTATCTATCCATTACTAGAAAATACAAAATAACCAAAACCCTCTGGACTGCTTTGGATATGTAAGACTTCTCCAAAACCATATAAAGACTAAGACATCATCATGACTCTGCAATTTCATGTTGGTAAATAAGAATTCAAATGCATACCGAAGATGAATGGAAATGAATTTTTGTCTTCAAGTGTTTGACATGCCAAAATTTTAGACTATACTACAAATCAGTGACAGGAATGTTTTGTGTTGACAAGGATGTGAGGTGCCCATATAGGATGACATAAAATATCTAGACTATAAATCAGGTTTATTATTATTTATTGTATGAAACATATTTAACTATTTATCTATATCTATCATATATTCATACTGATTGTCTGCACACAAGTTGTGAACAGAAATATGACCATGAATTGATTACACAGTTTTGCATTGCAGTTCCATAATCTGACTGTTTCATTTAGCTCGAACCAGAGTGAGTTCTTTTAATAGTGTGAAATGTGCATCAATGTTGATGTAGTTGCAGGTTTACTCTAATGCATTTTGCAGTGTATGTACAACCTTTTTGATATTTATAACTTGCTAGACTAGCTTGTATGGAGTTCTTTTTTCCTCCTATTTCTTTTGTCATAAACGACAACTTCACCACTTTTGAACTTAATTAATGCTCCAACTAACATTTTTTGCATGTGGATACGATACTTTTTGCTTTTCAGTCTACTACTGCTGCCACTGCCACTGCCATTGTGGCTGCAGTAGCTGCTGTTGTAGAACCTCCAGCCAGTGTGCCAATGCAATCTTGGCCCAATGTGTCTGGAATGAGCAACCACTGCACAGGTGAGCTGCTGTCTTTTTTACTCTACATTATCTGTTTCATTACTGACAGGCTTCACATGACACACGAGCACAAAGCTTGGCCTTGTGTTAGTTGCATCTCTGGATATGAGATATTCTATTCCGATTTGCTTATATTGTCTTAATAATCAGTAGTACATGTAAACATGTACAGGGTTCTTAGTCCTATCAAGATTACCCTTTTGATCTCAATCACTATTGTTTTGTTCTATTTCTGGGCTCTGTATATTACAATTTGTATGATTGTAGATACCTTGCATATTAAAAATTCCTTATATTTTCATGTATTGAGTGAAAGTCCTTCCAGCAGACTATTTTATTTCTCAATCATTTAGTTCTAGTTTTAATTTATAAATGGGTTGATGTGCATACATAGTTTATGGGTAATAAAATGAAGAAAAAAAGAGACTAATCTACAACATTGAAACAAATTCATCTATTGTCAGCTAAGGTGTTTTACTTATGTCAGAAATAACACAAATATTTTTCAGGACAATTTCTATCAGGTCCCAAGAAGAGTGAATTGAAGGTTGGTGAGTCTTCGGCCTTTTTTACATATGTCAAATCAAGCTTTACGAAGAGCAATGTGCAAGCGATTACCCATGCTGGAGGGCAGCTTCCCCAACACTTGATGACTAGAGAAAAGCTTCATGCATTGGGTGGACAAGTGACTAATGTTACCCACATACATGATAATGGAGGGTCAAGGGAAAGCCACTCACAAGCAGATGAGTTTACAAATAGTAGTGTCCCTGATTCAAGTTCCCTGGAGAGGTCTTGTACACCTACTATGTCACGGCAATTTCCACAAGAAAGGAGCTCCAATGAAGAACAATCATCTCAGGTTCACATGTGTCCCGGAAACAAACCTCAACTTGATCTCTCAGGTTTTCCACCACAGAATGCTTATCCATATTATATGTCGGGAATGGGAAATCAAGTTATAGTCCCGTCATCCAAACAATTATATCAAAAGAGCATACATGATCCTGCTACTTCGGCTATGGTTTCTCAGTACAATCCTTCTGTACATGGGATGGCATCTTTCCCCTACTATGTAAACATTTGCTTACAACCTGGTCAAGTCCCTACCAGCCACCCATGGCCATCGTTTGGAGGTTCACCCACTGAAGCCAAATCATGTAAAGTTGATAGAAGAGAGGCAGCATTGATCAAGTTTAGGCAGAAAAGGAAGGAACGATGTTTTGACAAGAAGATTAGATATGTAAACCGGAAAAAACTTGCTGAAAGGAGGCCTCGTGTGAGGGGGCAATTTGTGAGGAAGGTGAATGGTATCAATGTAGATCTTAATGGAGAACCTGCTTCTATTGATTCTGACGAGGAAGAAGAGTATGAAGAACAAGCATCTCGGGACTCTTCTCCCGAGGATGAGTCTTCTGGATACAAACTTTGAGCGACTGGTCACTGTGGAAGGCTCTTTTCGTTCCATTAGATTGGAAATTCCTTCACAAGGGTAGAGTTGAATCTTTATTTGCGGAATTTCCTTGCAGCTTTAACTGCTTCCCATATGCAATGAATGAACGTGATCGAGGTGCCTTCATTTTAGCTGGGCATACAGCCCGAAGGGTGCAAAACTGTGATTCCCTCACCGTGCAATCCAATAGAGAATGCGTCGGGATTCATCCAAGTTGGATTGTTGATGACAGTGACAAAGAGGTTCATCACTTGTAAGTTGTAACAGTAAATTTATTGTGTCCAAACCCAAAGGTTGGATGGTACAGTTGAACATGAACTCCATCTACATGGTTCTTCTACTTGAAGAAAGGTGGAGGTTTCTGTATGTGGTCTGCTACTGAATTCATAGAGTATCAAGTTTTGAACAGCAATAGTGTTTTCAATTCTGAAATTTGATAGACTTATCTCTCTTAGAGACAGGCTTGGAAAATAAAATCAACTCTCACTCAGATTAGAATGGTGGAGAGACATATAAGATCAGAGCCTCAAATGGCAATAGTCAACATATGGTTTTTGGTTAGGTATTTTTTTTGTCGGCAATACCAACACCTAATGATATGCTCGAATCTTAGACCTTGAGGGTACCAAATAAGAACAATCAATCACAAGAACGTATTTACGTAACTATTTACTTAGTGGGTTGCACTTCACTTTCTTTATTGGATTGTCAACTCGGTAATAAATTCCTAAACTTGTGAAATAGATCTACTCTCTCTCTAAAATTTACACAAAATTGAGGTCGGTAACATTGTCTCTCTTTGTATATGCTATAACTCATTTTCGGTTCTCTCACTCTTAAGACTTTTACCTATTTCATTGTATTTTTAATAAAATAAGACAATAAACATATATGAAATATAACTACACTTAAAAATAGAAAAATCAAACTTCAAAATAATCTTCGTACAATTGAATGATCGTTCATTTTGTTCAGTGGTCATTCAACTAAAATATAATGTGGTTTTAAACTTCAACGTTGATTGAACTCTCGAAGTTGTTAGTTCACACTTTCATAAAGTTTATGACACTAATGGACTACCATTCAACTTGACTGCACGACTGTTCAGCCCTTCGATCTATTTTTATCATCTTTTCATCTCTTTTCTCGTTTATAAAGTCTTCCGACTCTCTTTGCCTATTTTCCTTCATTCATCAGAATCCACAGTTTCAACAATTAATTGTGATGATACATAATTGTTCAATGAAGGTCCAAGAAGGATAGGACAAGACTTAGATAAACTAAGAAGCATCCATGCTCATGAGAGAATTTCAGACCAAGGCAAACCCACTGCCATGAAGGCCCACTATTGTTGACACCTCTCAAAATAGATCTTGCCACATACATGAGAACTACATTGAAGTGTGTTACTGTTGGATTTTCTATGGAATTGAAGAACTATAAAACATTTTTTTTTATATAAAAGCACCTTAATTAGTCACTCCTAAGTTGTCGAAACTCGAAACTAGTAGTTTGGTAAATATCTTTGACAACGGAGACTTGTTGTCGTGCCGTTACGTTACGTTGTAGATGATTGTTGCTCCTTCATGTTTTACCATGAGAATCATCAACCAAGACTTCATCACGTGCTAGTGGAGATCCACACGCCGTCTACGGGTCCACTCGAGTCACGATCAAATTGTGTGTGCTTAAACACATTGATGGATGACCTTGGAGCGAAGTTACAAACACAAGTATTAGACCCATGTCTCCTAAGTATGCACTTGAGATTTTACACTTCGTTCTCGAGTTAGAAATTCACGAATGCACTTCACATGGTAAACATTTAGAAGACGATTTTCTCTCAACAATTATGACTGCCCCTAAGTTCTCTATTTTTTATTCTCTCATTTTCTTTCCAGCAATGAACGAATTGATACAGAATAGTGGCTTCCATGAACTTAATTGATCAAAATCAGTTTGAATTGATCAAATCAATTAAAAAAAATATATAATCTTAACCATTTTGAAATCTTGAATTTTGAAATGAAGATGAATTGATTTATTAGCCTTTTATTTGGGGTTCCCTAGGCTCGCTAATATGTGAGCTTCTTATCCATAAACTCTACATATATAAACAATTAACTCAAACACAAAACAGTCCCTAAAATACAATTAAACCAACCCGTTTGTGTGCGATTTAATAAGCCACGTGAAATACGTGAAATGTATGGTCTAATTTAATTAGCTTATGGTCAAATTGATTTGAACATCATTCATAATTATCTTGGTTATGCTAAGTCAGTCTAACCTTCTTACTTACATTTTTTTAAAACGTCTTTTTTCGATACAACTTATGGAGTTTCCATTAGTAAGTATATTTTTGGATACATTTTTGAAACACTTCTATATTAATTAGTAAAGGTTCTCTTACACCTTGTACGGGTGTGATCCTATGCTATCTCACAACGTTGGTAAAGACATCCAAGACGTTATGAACAAGCTGAAGAGACATCTAACAATGCATCAATTGTGCTCAAGTTTTGAGACTTTACGGGAAAAGTTAGAGTTCCTCAAATAGTTGTTACCATGTATCATATCCTTTTGTCCTTAATATCTTGATTACAAAATGAGTCATGAACTGTCAGATTCCTTTGGTTTGAATCATATGATTCTTGATACTATGTGTATGGTTAGATCAAATGATCATGACAAAACATGTCCAATAATGAGGTGCACCGTTCCATAGTACACGCTCATCAAGATCCCAGAGGGACAAATCAATTTTTGATCACTCATTACCTGTATGGTGTGCCTAACACTAACAATTATGAGCAAATCTTTTTTTTTTTTGATACACAAAGGTGCCGAAATCCTTTCTTGCAGCGGCCTAAAGACATATATATACAAGTAATTAATAGTGTTCAGGAAAGAGGCAAAGCCTCTTAACCCTAGCCTAGGGCTTTTGGCACCTTATTGCACCAAAGTGGTCTCTTACACCACCACCACCAAGGATGTGTTGAGTGAGAATCGATACTGAGATCTCATCCCACTCACACAACCAGAATAACCAACTGCGCCACCCTTAGTGGTTACAATTATGAGCAAATCTATCATGGATGCTATTTAACTATATCAAAGCACATGTCTCATCATATCAGAATGTCTATGGTGAACTTAAGTCTAAGGCTCAACACTTACCACAGTTTCAAGAGAATCAATTATAACAACTAAGCAGTATCGCATAAAGAATTTTGCTATATATGTGTCAGTCCACTGTAATGGTCCACCAACCATCACCTACATTATTGAGTGACATTTCATGTCCTATAACAATATGTTGTCATCAAACAACATTATACTAGTCTAAATTGTATCACTATAGATAATGTCATGATAATATTCAACTGGAACATGTTTAAGGATAGACAGTCTATTATATAGTCAATCATCGTTAATGCTATCCGTACCTTAGATGACAGAATAAGATTAATTCCTTTTAAAAAGAATTATTCAATACTACAAAATATTTCATCACAATCATTCACATGCTTGGTATTTAGGACATATTTTCAACCAAAAAAAACTCTCACTTGCTGTAAAACCAATCAATCGATTAATTCATACTTGTACTTATGGTATTCGCATGATTAACATCCTTTGATGTGTAAGAAGCTCCATTAGTGAGATCACAACTTTTGTTGTTGGTGAATTATTTTGCACATTTTTACATTTGATATGAAATTTTTTCAAAGGATAAAGATTCAAAATAGTCTCTAAACTATCCATTTTGTTCAAAAGCAGTCCATGAACTATTTGTTCTAGAGCAAGTCATTTAAGTTTGTTTTGTTTCGTGTCAATTCCTGTCGTTAAATAAACTAATAGATTCTGTTAAATCATGATGACATGGCCTATTTTGGCAATAAAAATAATTTAAAGTCTAAAATTATTATTTGTCCTCAACATTTTATCAAATTAAAAATAAAATAAAAAAAACACCCACTTGCAGTCATGGTTGTCTGTTATCTTCATCCACCGCAGAAACACCAGCAACCGGCCATGGATGTCTTCCTTCGTTACACATGCACCGCCACCGCACATGCTTCGTCTCCGACATCGTGGGAGAACAACCTGCACCACCGTTGGAGAGAAGAACCATTGAGTCTTAACACTGCTTCATCTCCGACATCCTATTTGCGCAAAACCTCGACGTGCACCCCCACCACCGTAAGCAGAATCATCATCAAACTACGGCTAGATCTGAGAGAAGATTGTCGGATCAGAGACAAGGGACCATCGTAGATGGAGTTTTTTTTTTTTTTTTTTTTGTCTGTGAACTTCGATGACATACATCAACGAAGGCTTGGCCATATCTGAAAATATTTTTATGTTATAGATATTTGCTTTTGATGCGCCTGTTTTTCTTGGTCAACGCGACACATTAGATTGTTGTTGTTGTTGTCTTGTCCAGGCGTTAGGGAATTTTCCTAAGTGTTATGTTTTCTAAGTCTTAAGCTTCTCATGTCCCATATCGAGGTCCAATGTCAAGGGGTCGGGTCGCGTTTTGCTTCGAACGTGTCACCAGCGTGAGGCAACACACCAAAGAATGAGGTATCTAAGATGTTCCCGGGATGCCGCCTCAGGTGTGAGAATTAGTTCTCGGCAGAATACACGAAGGCTCTAGAGAACTTTTCTAGAAAGAAAAAGCTAGAGGAATAAGTGAAATGTGCAATAATGAATCTCAATCTCTTACCAAGAGAGGAGTATATATAGTTGTTGTCATTTTCGCCACATGTAGACATGCGATCAGCCGATAGCTATATATGTGGGGGTCCACTTGGTGCCGACGATTCTTGTACGTCCCTCGTGCTCTAGGAAAAACGTCGTAGCCCCTAGAAGCCTCTAACACGCAGTATAGCGTCCTAGGGTTCTCCATCTTATGAACTAGGCCTTCGCTTTCCAGGTGTGCCGGACACATGCTCTGGATGAGCTGAGGCGCTTCCGTATGATCCTTGCACTTTGGGGCTAGTGTTGAAGCCCCTAGAAGTCTTTACCATGCAGGGTAGCATTCTATGAGTTCGCGACCCATGAGATGTTGGCGAGGCGGAGAGCCTTAGAGACGGACCCGACGCGACGGGGTCTTTGGAGAAGTTCATCAAGTAGCTTAGACCTTTTGTTCCCTGGGCGCGTTGCTCGTGTGCGCCGGATGTGCGAGGTGCACTTGTGCGTCTCTCGCGGGAGCCTGGGTCGATGACTTGAACACCATGATTTTACCCAGTATTTTGACTCCATTCAAGCCCTAGGGCAAGCTTTGAATGTGCTAAGGTCGGAATGTGTTTGGCCTTTGGGGCGTCAAAGGTCCTTCGCGTGACCTTGTAGAAAAGAGGTAGTTAACTGGGCTCCGTTCCAACATCGTGTCACCACTTCCACCGTCGCGAGGTCCCCCGATGGGGTCGAACTCCAGGACGCGGGGTCGAGGAGGACCGTTGAGACGGCGCTTCCACCATCGCGATGTCTGCCGATGGGGTCAAGCGCTGGAGAGACGGGGACGAGAAGGACCGTCGGGACGCTGGTTTGACCGTTTCGACGTTCGCCGATGGTGTTCAGTGTTGGAGCGATGGGATCGAGGAGGATCGTCGCGACGCCGCCCGATGGTGTCGAGTGTTGAAGCGATGAAGTCGAGGAGGACCGTCACGACGCCGACCGATGGGGTCATAGGCTTCGAGCTTGTCTTTTTGGGGGTGCCTTCGGGCAGGTCAGAGCCTTGCTTGAAGACTTAGCCAAATTGCTTGACCAAGTTTGCCTCTTGGTTTGGATGGGATCAGGCACGACCTTTATCGAACGTGCTCATGATGACCCTGAGCAGGTCGAACCTTCTTGGAAGATGTTGATGTCCTTGGATGCGTCGCGCGACTTGGGCATGTGCGTGACGCATTTGGGCACATCCCATGGCTTACGGAGCGCTCAATGGCTCTGGGGTGCTGAATGGCTACGTGCCCGTCCCATGGCTTTAGGGGCGCGCAATGATTTCAAATGCACTAGGTCGGACGTCTTGAGTCAAGTGTCTTAGGTGCATGCTCTTGGAGTGCGTTTCGTTGTCGTGAAGCTCTGTCATGTGGCTTCCAAAGTCTTTCGGATTGTCCACCAAAGCTCTGAAAGATGTCGAACATCGCTCAAGTGCTATGCTGTAATGCAGATTTTAGGCAATGTACGTCCTACTAGTAAACCCTAATTTCACCTCATTGTTTTAACTTTGATTGCATTCTTTCCACCATAGCACGCTGACATCATCATCACATACCAGGGGCATCATTTCCACATCATAATAGCATACATACCACATAGGCATGTCATAATCATTTCCTTGTCATGACATCATATTAGTAGAAGTGACATCATCGTGATATAAACATGACATCATCGTAGTCAACATGAAACAATCATAAATTGCATGACATCATTATCAACCAACTACGTAATAAGATATCTTCTCCCGGCCTTCACTTTGTGAGTATAAACACCTCATCTTCCCACATGGTAAGCGATCTTCAATTTACTTTACACAATAGCTATATTTTTACTCTCAATATATTCTCTATATCTTTGGTAGTGTCAATCTCGCCATGGTAGAGTTTCTTACTCTCATGCCCGATGTGAAATCTGAGGCATAGGCCCTATGTTTCGCTTAATAGTGTGCTTTCCTTATAGTGTACAAGCCTAAAATTGGAGCTCTCAATTTGCCTGATGTAAAACTCAAGTACTAGACATAGTGTTTAGAAGGCTCGGGTGGTTGTTGGGCCTCTTTCAGGCCCGACTCAAGTATGCTACATGCATATAGTTGGAGAATTATTTAAAACACTAGACTAAATAAACATTTGCACATAAGTTAAACCTCTTTGCATCCAGAGCAGTAGTATTTACATTAAACAAAAGTAAAGTACCCAAAAGAGAAACATTTGACAATAACAAAATACTTCAATACATTATACAATTTAAATTTTATAGACAGAAAAAATAGAATACATTTGAAGAATTATGGAAATGGTTGGGTGATCCTTACTCGTATATCGGGCACCATTTCACCTCCAAACACAGATGCTGCCACCTCCATTCACTGGCTGTCCTTTCCTCTGTAATGCAAGCCAACAGTTGACAGACAGGGCAAATACAATTTATGGACAGCCAATATAATTTACCATTCTCTACTTACATGGAACAAACAGAGTAGCTCGGAAGGAAATACTATAGTATAGACCCAGGCAAATCCTTTTTTTTTCAAGTAAGAACTTTGTGACGGGCAAGCAGTACTTCATTCAACTGAGCGATTTGGTGCAACAGTCGGGTAATTTTCTGCAGAAGAGCAAAACGAAAGTTCGGTATTAGGAAAAGTTACCTATAAACTGCATATGCATAGTGTCTATTATTATCCAGAGGCATGAGAGCAGATTCACAAGTATAAAGATCCTGCATCTACTCGACAGCTACGAATATCATTTCACTTTCTCTATAGCAGGAAATCTCTCACCAAGAGACACGGTACCAATTCCATCTGAACAGCCACAGAACAAGTATATACGAACCAATTAGGAAAAAGGCTTACAAAAATTACTTAGTTGGAGTCTGTCATCTTTGAAATAACTTGAGAACTCACAAAAAAGCTAATCCGGAACCAAATTCATATTTCAGAGGTGTAACCAAGCTGAGTCAAGTAAGTGACCTTGTTTGAATAAGCTGAGTCAAGTAAGTTGAGTCGAGACAAACAGCCCAGTGGCGGAGCCAAATTGAGGCTCAGCATGGACACAACTTTTGGACTGAACCTAAATTGTTGGGCAACTAATGTTGGTTAAAGTATTTTAGGTTGGTTTGGATGGGTCAATCTTGACTTCGGCATGAGAAATTGGACATGACTAAGTCTGGCTAAAGGGTTTTAGGGAGGATGGGGTGGGCTCATGCCTACTACGGCCCACCCCTGGCTCTGCCAATGCAAACATGGTAAAGATAAGCACAAATCCCTATATACTTTCTCACAATCATTGAATAGAATCTAACTTGGACGTCAGATGGGTCATCCACTAGGAAGACCTTATTTTCGAGGAAGCGGGAGCTCATAGAGGAGATTAGTTGTGTTACGTGGAGCAACAATAGTAAACATCTTAACTCAAAACCTTGAAGCTCCAACTTCAAGCTAATCTAATTCAAACTTCACTTTTGCTAGTGAGATCAAAGCTCGGTTAGAGCAACTTAATTTTACACACATCTTTAAAACATGGAACTATGGAAGAACTCTATTAGGCTTGTGAGTCTCTAGAGTGAAGTAGGAGCTTAAACTCAGCTAAACTAATCACTGAACTACTTAAATAAGTTCAAATGTGTCAGTTTTGTCTTAAAAATTGCTACTTTCTCCATCCCAAGAAAAGTATGTATGGAGAAAAAAGCTAAAACACTTATCAACCCATACTCGAGTTGAGAGAATTCCAATGGGTTCTAACATCTAATTTACTATCTTAGCAAAGCAATTCAAGCTCTAATCTAATTAAGCAGTCTATATTTACAAGAAACTAAGAGAGACATTTCAACAAACACCTTGTGGGCACAAATGAATCATCCAAAACAAAACCAACCTCATCTTTCTCTTCGATGACCCGCATCATCTGGTTCCCGCTCCGTGCATGGATCTGCCGTCTCCGGATCCACCTGTAAAACCACACCGCCACCACTGCCACCACTCCGGCTGAGCTCGCAAATGACCAAATTGGCCCTCTAACGGCAACAAAATTTCGAAACGAGGAAGCTAGGCGAACAAGCCCAGTGTACACGACGTCGAGCCCAATAACGAACCACCCTTTCAACTCGCCGGAGCTTCGGACCATGGAATCAAACTCCGGCGATGGGAGAGTCTCCGGCGGCGGAGGTGGCGGCGCGTCGACCCAGTTGACATCGGAGGGGGAGAAGGATGATGCGGACGACGAAGATGGTGAAAGCGAAGGTGAAGGCGATGGCGGGTCTGGTTCTTCGGGATCGAATTGAGAAGAAATTTGGAGATTTTCGTGGTTGATTGGAGGGAAGACGGAGCAATCGGTGTTGTTGGGGGGATCTCTGATGAGCACCATTGAGGGTTGTTTGAAAAGGGTTAGTGGAGATGGTTCGAAGGTGTGTGAGCTCTCTGTAAATTCAGGTTCCGCCATTGTCGAAGCAGAGCCGAGGAAGTGGAATTGGCTCTGGCGCAGGAGAATTTTGTTCTGGTTCGCTCCGCACCTTCCGTTTGGAGATCGATTTAATGGGCCTTTTTTATCATCTTATTATTATGGGCTCAGGCCCATGGAAAGTATAAATTGACAAGTCTTGTCTAGGTGTTAAGGAATTTTTGTAGGGTCAATTTGGATAGTGGCCTTTTTGGATAAAAAAACCAAACAAAAGACCCTTCAAATGATAAAAC